>BGPR01004325.1:0-97092 GCA_013235015.1 Araneus ventricosus | reverse complement strand
CAAATTTTTTCATGGGGAGGGAACAGCCTCTCCGACGGGGAGGTCCGCGAGTCCTGATTCGTATATACCCAAAAATAAACTACGTATTAAATTGAAAATTAAATATTAACTTTTTTGAGAGAGAGGAGGAGTAGAATTTGATTTGACCTTTTGACGTAGAAATGTGTAAACGGCCATTTAAAAAAGAAATATGAAATTTGTTATTAAAAAAGGCCAATATGTCAAACATTACTTGGGACATTGTGAACCCCAAGAAACCCTGCATTTTTTTTGTCACCTTTGTGTGACGCTGATGTTGGACTGCAGTTGAAAGCAAGAAAAGACAGAGGTTCAACCTTGAGCAATATCATACAGCATATATCGAAGGCAGTGGCATGCGGAAAGTAAGAAACTTTAATAATGGAATGTGGTCGTGATACCATTTGATTGTGCAATATAGGCTTAATATGTTTTCACAACGGCAGCATGACATTTTCGCTTCCTAAATATTAAAATTGCCTTCGCATTTCTAGTTAGGTATCATCAACTTCAAAATATTTTGAGAATCTTATTCTTATTTATTCTTTATGTTTCGTAATTTGAATTTTACAGCTTAGAAAAGAAATCCGGAGTTAAAAATTGGAATCTCCATCTATTCATCAAGCTATGGGTGTATGCGGGAAGTGATTGTCTGATTTAACGTAGAGTATGGATGCTGGACCCTCAACTGGGAGGTGAGATCTGACAATAATCGCTAAGGATGGTTTACAAATTACCCTACTCTGGTTTAATTGATCGGATACGTCGTGAGTGGATTCAATTCTTGTGATTTGGACTACAATATGCATTTTCTTGAAGTTTAGTTGTTTATATTCAAAATATTTGCTGACGCGCTGTCTAAAGCAGACTGCACCCCCTGCTAGTATTCTCCAACATAGAAAGATTTAGGGGTCTATTCTGGTACCCCCGGTTGCTGGGAGTTGCTGTCTCCGCACGTTACCAACAGAACCCAACCCAACCTGTGGGTGCCAAGAATAGACCCCTTAGAGTGTGGCACTGTTACTTACAGAAGTGAGTGTTAGAGTCTGCCCTACGGGGGGGGGTCATAACCTACTGAACTGGGTGTAATGAAATTGGTCTCAAATTTTCGCCTGATCTTAATGTGATCTTGTGTGAACGGGGGTTCAAAATTTTCCCCCGACGGGGCTCAGCATCCCCGACAGGGGAACCCTGCCCCTCAGGGTCCCTCTGCCATCCTGCACAATGGGGCAGTTCGCTCCATAAGTGCGAGCTGCTGAAAGGTTCAACTCTAGGCTACGGGGACTTAACCAGAAGAACTGCAGAATGTGGGAATGCAATCCTCACTTGTGTCTGGCACAGCAGTTGTAAAGACCCGGATCTGAAAGTAAAAACTTTTTCTAATACAACAGTTGCGTCCTTAAGAAAAGGTTAATAAAACACCTCCGCACCATGCTTCTTGTTCCTGCATTATTTCTTCAGTGAAGCTTATACTGCGTGGCGTTTATTACTAAGCAATATTTCATTCACAACCGAGTTAAAGCAGAAGAGATTATAAAACAGTCTCCCCGTACCCCCGTGCCTGTAACCTTTATCTTCGCCATTAAAATTCTAGAGTGAATAAATGTATCTACTATCTCTCTGTATGTGAGGCAATCTCCTTACGAACCGCTGTGCGCAGAAACACACCGAAAGTACCAAGAGATAGAAAGAATCAATGGATTCCATATTCAACATTTAAATTCCAAAATTTGTTATTTAAATGTTAATAATTAAAAAAATGTACAAAATGTATGATAAATTCGGGCGTGTCTATCCATTTTATTTCTCAACTTAATATTCAAATACGCGCAAGAAAATATTTATATTTCCGTTAAATAATTTATAAGTTCTTTTCTTTTTTGTTTATTCGTTTTGAACCGTATATTTTCCCTTCAATAATATTAAAATATAGGCAAGAAGAAAGGACGTTTCTGGTGTTTAATTTTATCCGTTTGCCGTATTTTTATTCGTTTATCTATTATTCTTCTTCTTACAAAATTAAATATTACTACAGTAGAAACTGGAAACTGAAATAAATAAGGCTGATCTGTTCGGATTCAGGGATATTCGGATTATCCTTAAAATTCGGTAAAAAAAAAAAATCTGATATTTTTTTGTTATTTTTCTCAAGCAAAAATTAAATATAACTACAGTAGAACCCCTCGGGAACTAACCACTATATTGATGTCTGTTCGACTCTCCTGAAAATTCGGTAAAATACTCTTGATACACCAAAAGCAGTAGTAGAGTATTTACTTTCAGTACTGTAAAAAGCTGCGATCTGCATCTTTTGGGCAAGTTTAGTTCCTTATATCTAAAGAAGGTTACTGATTTTGTTTCACTAATCAACGGGTCTATCTGGTACCCGGTTGGTTGGGAGTCTCTTTTTTCTGCTGCCGTTACGGATCAAGTGCGATTCTCAATCTCTGTTTTCCAACCTGGACTGCCTGCGTCAAGAAAAGGACTCTGATTTCTACGTCAGCTCTGTATCCTGGCGTAAACCTATTCGCCAGGAGAAGTGTGTTTCGGATATCAGAACTTATCAATTTCGTCAAATTGGAGTATGTAATGCTTAATTGGTTTAATGTAAGGGCTTTATCGGGATAAATTCACATGACCAATCTCAAGAAAATTTATCAATTACTTTAGATTATTTTTAAAAAGTAGTTAAATTATCAATCCTACGAATTTCTAATACCTTTAAACTACAATAAGTAAAGAAATCTAATATTTAAATGTATTAAATCTGTTACTACCCTCATCAAGATAGCACATGAATAGATATGATAATTAGCTAAGATCAATTAGGCATGTAGTGTTTAATTACTTCAATATTTTCTTATATTATCTAATATTTCTTGCCTCTCTTCTAGAAAACTGGTAAAATTACATCAATATAATGGTGAAAGATCAAGCAATTTATGTTCTGAAAGCATAATCCTTAATCCTTAATAATATAATAAATGCGAAAGTGTGGGTCTTGTCTGTCTGTCTGTTTGTTATGCCACGACCAAACCACAAAAGCCGATTGGATGAAAATTTATATGAGTTGTAGTTTTTGACACCGCAAGAACGGACACATAGGCTAGGTGAAATCACGTTAAATTAATTGTTTTTTTTGACTACAGATTAAAAAATAGTTAACAAAGAAAAGTCCATTGACTCCGCGATTCGCGATGAAGATTTTTATTTTTCAAATAAACTGTCACGTGATCCTTCAGGAATGCGAAAACATGTGGAATAAATTATTTTAAAATCAACTATCACGTAATCATTGTTTCCGCTGTAACTTCAGAACAAATTGTTCGATACACATTATGTTTATGTACTCCATCGTAAAGATATAAAAATGTTACCTTGCAATGATGTACCAATTTTTATTTCTGTGACATTTTTCATTTATTTTACACTTTAAATTTTACGTGCAGACGATTTTGAAATAACGCAAAATTTATAGCTACTCAGTTGCTAAGAAATGGTTAGACTTTGAACTAATTTACCTTTATTTCTGAAAATTTTGGTTTATATTTATAAGTATCCATACAATAAGGGCAGAATTTACATGTGTATCTTGCCCGTTCATGCTCGTCGATCGGGTCGGTCACAAGAACCTCCTAAACGGTGACTGGTAGCGACGTGAAATTTACACACGGCATTCTAGAGCATATTTTAGGTCAAAGGTGTTATTTCAACTTTCAGAGTTAATTAGTTCTTAAGATATTTAATTAAATAACGAACATTAGCCGCTTTAAGCCTAATGCTTAGACGTTTTTTTACAATAACTTGAAATCTTTATTAGACAACAATTATTTTTATACCATTTAAATACCAGAAAATGATCTTTAAATGCTATTAATGCTACTTTG
This sequence comes from Araneus ventricosus, assembly GCA_013235015.1. NCBI lineage: Eukaryota > Metazoa > Arthropoda > Arachnida > Araneae > Araneidae > Araneus > Araneus ventricosus. The sequence goes on along the minus strand of BGPR01004325.1, from coordinate 93,187 downwards.
CGATGAAATATTTTTTCCGATCGCTATAAAGGTTTAAAATATTTTTAACGTAATTTCTAACAATACTTTTATTCTTGTTAGAAATAAATTCAATAAATTACTGTTCATGCTGGCTTTTGCTGCCAGTGTTGTTCACTATAAGAGTAAATATTGCTTTCTTTGAACATAAACAACAAAGGAGACTTTACACTGGCTCTCCTGTTGTGGTGCAGCATTTGTTGTGCTTTAATAAGGTTACACAGTGATCCAATGATGTTAGTGAATTATTCTTCCTCCTCGATGTTTTGTTTAATTTTCACAGTGAGATATTACAACATCCTTCTGTAGATACGGTAATGGGCATTAACAAGGAGCATCATATTCTGTAGAGCCTTTCAAGATCATAGGAATTGCTTAGGGCACCTTCCTACAAGCCTAGAACAGATAGTCGTGCCATACTCCTAATACGTAACCTCGATACCGAGAGACTGCGCAGCAATGGCACACGGTTAAAAAAATTACACACCAGGTACAAACGTCGAAAGCTACTGTTGCGACTGATATAGGGAGAAGAGAGAGTGTTTTAATTCCACGCCTGATAATACCGAAGGATTTATCATCTCAGTTCAAAAAGGTAACATCCCTGTAAAAAATATTTGTTTGTGAGCTCAGGCCAGACACTGAAAGTGGCAGGCGTACATTTGGAAAACCATATTTTTTCCATACAGCACCATATGTGGCCTGTTCACGTGTACAGCCCACACAACCTCTACATCCGTGCAAGCAAATAAATGTGGTATACAAAGTATATCATCATGATAAACAATTACATAACTATATTAGCATACATGTACAAAGTGTTAATTCTGTCAGCCGTCCAATTAAGTATTTTCAACCGTCAGAAATTTTCCTTTCCCCTTTCAAACCTCAACAAAACATTTACGTTCGTGAATTAAAAAAAGAATAATTAAATTCTTCGCGCACGAAGTCGCGGTAACAGCTAGTATTATTATAAATGTATATTTTGTAAGATAAAATGATTTAACCCCCCGTCTTAACAATGGACTTATGAGCAGCAAAAAAAGATGCATTATAATGCATCTTATAAGATCAGAATTTAAATCTTCCCACCTTCTTACTTGGTGACTTTGAAAAGATGCGATCAACTCTTCCCACTTAAAATTTGTGGATATCTTTCAAAAAATAATCCAACATAATTCAGAATTGAAGAAAATGTACGCTTTCTCCATAGTCTTGGCGATTCAAACTCGAACTGAATCTGAAACCAGGAAACAATGACGCCTACTGATTTGCCGGATCTGCAGTAGAAAGAACGTCAGTTCCTAAACGTAAAGCTAAGTTCCAAAACGACCGAGGTACGAGAATCGACCCCCCAATTGGTCGAGAAAGCTATTAATCGTCCCGCGGTCGAAAGGCGAAACGCCTCAACCCAACCGGGCAAGAGAACAGACCCGTAAGTCCCAAAAAAACAATATCAGAAAAAAAAATCTTACCTATGATTCAGATTCGTTCATCATTCTATAACCCGGGCTATTTCAAATGAATAAAAACCTTTACACGTTATTGCCGCTGTGAATCGCCTGTGATTCACACACGTTTTCTAATTAGATGACTCCTTCTCATCAGTAGTTAATTTGGCCAATTTGGGACGGTTGTCGCAAATTCTGGAACGTCGGTCAGACGACGAGACGACACTCTTAGATGGCACTCTCCCTCTCCAAACTTACGGCGCACACTAAGGGTCTACTTTTGACTCTTTCTCGTACATTTTAACGGGCAACAGTGCCAATATGCGACTTTACGCCAGTGGAATCGGGCTCGGAAACCCGAAACCCCACTGCCCCGGAAGCCGACATCTTACCAATTAGAACACCAGTATCCTACTATAGTTAAGAAAACAGCAGAGAAGGCTGTAATTCAATTATATAAAGGTCCGAATCTCTCAGGTGTTAGTCATGGAAGTAAACGTTTTAAAATAGTACACGCAGGCTTGGCGTAAAATTGGCCTTTTATTATTTTGGAGAACATACATGATTTAAATTCTTCAGAATAGATTGAATAATAACAATTGTCAAAACTAAGTAAGAAGTTGTTGCACGTAATAATATAATGACCTAGAGTCGGATTCGAACGTCAAGACAGGAGCATGCGACATCTAACAACTTCTTACCAAACTCATGATATGGGGTATCTCATTATAAGGATTGCAATATAGATAGTGCCAGTTAGTTCTTAACGACTATATAGAAGATATAAAATCGCTCAATGCGCGATCAAGCAACGACTGGTGCTCTAGGTGGCTCGAGCTGCAATCCATAACAGTCCAACAATGACTGTGCTGCTTTTCTTTTTCCTCTCACCCAGTTTGCTTTCTCTCTTGAGTTTGTTTTTTCTTTGTTGTTTTCGCTCAGCTATTTCTCATGGTTTGTGTGGACCCCTCAGTAGAGTACGGCTTCGAGGGGAAGGGGTGTTCATTTTTCCGCAGGAGAGCTCTTAAACCTATATGAAAGTCACTAGAAACAAGCTAGAGCTGAAACCAGGCTTATAACAAAACTTGGGGAAGTCTTAATCAAAACACCCTTACAGAAAACCTTGTTTCTTGCTTGATTGACGAACATTTCCGCTACCTTTCCGAAGTTTCAACCCTGTTATGGAAACTTGACAACCCTTTACCTTTATGACGACAAGGTTTTCTTCCAAACCTTTTAGAAAGCTTTCTTTCTATCCCTCAGGGTAAACTTGTTGACTCTAAAGTCTGAGCGATATAATGTCAAAGTCTTCCCACTGGGTGTGCTACCACAGTTTGAGAGGGGTTGCCAACCTCATAGTCTCGTCATCGTCATCAGATTGCACGGCTTAAAATTACGAGGTTTTGTCCCCAGAATAAGTCTTAGTTAGCCCCATTATAACTCAACTAACTTAAATTCTTCGCTTAATCTTCCGGGCAGGAGACGATCCATTGAAATCTCATGACCGGACTTTATTATATACATGCGATCCTTTTCCAGAAAAGAATGATCGTTTACTCCGACAGATGTGGTATCCATGTCTCGGAAAGAATCTTTTTAATTTCTCTGAGTTGCGTATTTGTGGATATGTTGGAATCTAAAGTATCTTATTAGAATTTCATGCTTCAATCATATATTCAGATGGGGACTTTTTGGCAGGGTTGCTTCAAATTCCTTAACTTCCTCTGATGCCGACGCGTAACCGTCCATGCACTTTCTATGGGGCAGTTTCGGCGGATTAATGCATTCCGAAAGTGGGAGAAAGCAGTTGGGCGAGCTGCTGTGGGGTCAGATAAGAGATGAAGACCCTTCATTCATATCTTCACCACCCATGGCAGTGAGGGGTAACGGGTGGAGAAAAAGACCTTCATTCACGTCTTCCACCACCCGTAGTAGGGGAACGGGGTGACGGAAAAGCCCATTGCACATCTCACCACCTGTAGAGAGGAAAACGGGTGGACGAAGCGCCCTTCATGCACATCTTGCCCAATGCGTGACAAAACGAGGGTGGACAGGCTTTCCATTCTCAACTTACCACGTAGTGAGGGAAACTGTGTGGACGGAAGGCCTTCCATTCATCTTCCACCATCCTAGAGAGGGAAAATGTGTGGACGGAAGGCCTTCCATTCACGTCTTCCACCACCCGTATAGAGGGAACGGGGTGGACGGAAAGTCTTCCATTCATATCTTCCACCACCCGTACTGTGGGACTGTGTGGGAAAGGCCTTCCATTCACGTCTTTCACCACCCGTGGTGAGAAACGGGGTGGACGGAAGGCCTTCCATCATATCTTCCGCCACACGTAGAGTGGGGAAACAGGGGAAGGAAAGTCTTCCATTCACATCTCATCACCACCCGTGTGAGAGAAGGGGTGGACGGAAGGATCTTCCATTCATATCTTCACCCCACCCAGGAGGGAAACTGTAGACGGGAGCCTTTCACATCTTCCACACCCGTGTGTGGGAACTGTGTGGACGGAAAGTCCTTCATTCACGTCTTTACCACCCGTGAGAGGGGAAACTGTGTGACGGGAATGGCCTTCATTCGCGTCTTCCGATACACGTAGTGAGTGAGTAAGGTGAGCTAAAGTCTTCCACCTCACATCTTCATCACCGCAGTAGGGGAAACGGGGTGGACGAAGGCCTTCCATTCACGTCTTCCGACACCCTAGTGAGGGAGAAACGGGGTGGACGGAAAAGTCTCGATTCCATCTTCCACCACCGTAGTGAGGGGAAACTGTGAGGGAGGGGCCTTCCATCCGTCTTCCACCCCACGTAGTGAGGGAAATGGGTGGACGGAAAGGCCTTCACCACGTCTTACATCACCCGTAGTGAGTAAAGGGGTGGACGGAAGGCCTTCCATTCCGTCTTCCGATACACGTAGTGAGGGTAACGGGTGACGTAAAGTCTTCCATTCACATCTTCCATCACCCGTAGTGAGGGAAACTGTGTGGAGGATCCTTCCATTCACGTCTACCATCCCCCCGTTACTGAGGGTAAATGAGGTGGACGGAAAGGCCTTTCTTCACGTCTTCCGACACCCGTTGTGAGGGACGGGGGTGGACGGAAGGCCTTCCATTCACGTCTTCCGACACCCAGTGAGGAGAAACGGGGTGGTGGAAAGGCCTTCCATTCACGTCTTTCGCACCGTAGTGAGGAGAAACGGGTGGACGGAAGGCCTTCCATCACGTCTTCCGACACCCGTAGTGAGGAGCAGGGGTGGACGGAAGGCCTTCCATTCACGTCTCGACAATTGTTGTGAGGGAAGCAGGGGTGGACGAGAAGCCTTCCATTCACGTCTTCGACACTGAGTGAGGAGAAACGGGGTGGACGGAAAGTCTTCGATTCATTATCTCCACCACCCGTAGTGAGGGAAACTGTGAGACGGAAAGGCCTTCCATTCCTCGTCTTCGACACCGTTGTGAGGAGAACGGGTGGACGAAGGCCTTCATTCCGTCTTCCACACCCGTAGTGAGGAGGAACAGGGGTGGACGGAAAGGCCTCCATTCACGTCTTCCGACACCCGGTAGTGAGGAGAAACGGGGTGGACGGAAAGGCCTTCCATTCACGTCTTCCGACACCCGTAGTGAGGAGAAACGGGGTGGACGGAAAGGCCTTCCATTCACGTCTTCCGACACCGCTGTGAGGAGAAACAGGCGGGGAGACGGAAGGCCTTCCATTCACGTCTTCCGACACCCGTAGTGAGGAGAAACGGGGTGGACGGAAAAGTCTTCGATTCACATCTTCCACCACCCGTAGTGAGGGGAAACTGTGAGGACGGAAAGGCCTTCCATTCTCGTCTTCCACCCCACGTAGTGAGGGAAATGGGGTGGACGGAAAGGCCTTTCATTCACGTCTTCCGACACCCGTAGTGAGGGTAAACGGGGTGGACGGAAAGGCCTTCCATTCGCGTCTTCCGATACACGTAGTGAGGGGTAACGGGGTGGACGCTAAAGTCTTCCATTCACATCTTCCATCACCCGTAGTGAGGGGAAACTGTGTGGACGGAAATGCCTTCCATTCACGTCTTCCATCCCCCCTACTGAGGGTAAATGAGGTGGACGGAAATGCCTTTCTTCACGTCTTCCGACACCCGTTGTGAGGGGACACGGGGTGGACGAATCTATTTCACTTATCCATTAGTAAACAAACCTCTCTATACAACTGTACTCAGATTTTGAAAACCCTCAGTGGTCAGAAGGTTAAACCTTCCGCGAAAAGTTTTCTTTTTCAATGACACAACAACTTTAGCATCATTAACTATGACCAGGGGACACTAGAAGGACAAAACAAAGATGTTTCTATTTAAGAAAACAATAACCCTGGATTAGGATAGGGACATATAAAGTGGTTGAAAAAAGTTTTAGTACGAAAGCCAACGTTAGGAATAAATTGGCATAATTTCGAATCTTTCTTCATAGCTTCAGTAACTACTGAAATATCATTAACTTGAATGTTTAGGAATGATTCTATAACAAATGTCTGATTTCACAAAACGCAGTAAGTGTTTTGATGGAAATATTTAGGAGATATTGCGAAGTGTCATCCAAAGAATGTTTCTCTATAAAACATCCAAATTAATCCTGAAGTCTTCTATAACTCTCCCGCAGTAAATTTTCGAAACCGGAGCGTATGTAAGCATAACGAAAGCATGATATTGTATAGCAACATATTCGGAAAACCTCCGCGATTTTGCGCATGCGCCGGGCTGAGTTATTTTCATCAATATGGGGAAATTTTAAGAATGGAACGGTGTTGTTTACATTTTTCTGAGCGTGAATTAACAAAGAACTCCGGAAATGTTCTCATATGACTCATTGCCTGAAATCCCTTTCAGGTGTAAAATCGTCCAAAAGTTGCAGTCTCAAGAAAAGTGTAGAAACAATTTTTCAATTCTAAATTCAAGATGATAGTCTTAAAATACCTCCTAAACTGATTCGTGAGTCGATGATTCAGTTACGAAATGATGGATTATCTATGAATAAAATTGTTTAAATAGTTACTCAGTTGATGTCTACAGTACAATATGCAACTGAAAGATACCATGAACTTCAAAGTTTAGAGGATGGAGAAAGATCCGAATGACCTCCGATGAAAAAAACGAGTTATGTTCAAGATAATTTTATTATCTTGTTAACTTTTAATTTATTAAGACTAATTTTAATTTAGCCAGATGGCTGATAATTTTAATCAATCTTATTACGTTTTGATGTTTCTGTTTTCTCTCTTTACTTTGGAAATATGCTTTTTGATGTATAAATCTCCTTTGTCCTTTGTTTGGGAAATTTCGGGCTAAAAACGCTGTAAGCTGTAAAGCTGTAATTGGGAAATTCTTACAGAAAAATTTTCCAATTATTATTTTGAATCCATTTCGAATAAATTTCTTAGCCCTTGAAAAAATGGACTCCTTGTTTGATTTTGGTTTTATTCAATTTTTTGGCTTTCTTTATATGATCTTGAATTCCAGTTTAAAAGCCTTTTACCCACAAGAATTTCAATTTCAGAAATATTGAATGTTTCTGAATCCATTTTTTTCCTCACTAAAACTAAAATAGCGAGAAATGGTTAATTTCTTGTCCTTAATACGATCACCCAATTTAACAAAGAAACCTGACGAGAGGGCGAGCAAGGTTGTCTTTCGCACTCCTTATGGTGAATTCCAACAAAAAATAAAGCAATTTTTCTTTAAACACGTTCTGTCTGTTGAATGTGACTTTAAATGCAGCTAGCAAGGATATGATTAATTTCAACTTAAAGGAAGTCAGTATTTTCACATTTTACTTGACTTGGGGTGTCAGACACCCCCTTGAGTTAAAATGACATCAGAAATGGTGAATAAAGTTGTTAAAAAAGTGGGCTACAATCGACGCCTGGCCCCTGAAAAGCGTTTTTTAATTCTTTTTAACAGAAAAAAGCACCTCGAGTCCGCAAAGAAGCATTTATGTAAGCCTTGGTATTTCTGGGAATGAGCACTTCTTAGTGATTAACCAAAATTTAATAACCATGGGTAAAATTATCAAGTTATGGTGTGGCGAAACCCAAAGCTACAGATGAAAAATAAGATTTAATGTGGAACTGTCAAACAGATGGCGGAGGCGTCATGGTGTGGAGTTGTATGTGTGCTGCTGGTGTTGGTAATTTATGTCTTATAGAATCAAATATGGATAGGCACACATATCTTGATATTCCAAAGAAAATTTTTTTAATCAGTTCAGAATGATTATCCTTTGGAACTACATTTACTTTTCAGCGGGAAAACGATCCCCAACACACCTCCAAGATTTGTCAAGAATGGTGTCTGTATCATGTTAAATAACAGCTTCATAACACACCCCAGTCTCCCGATTTAAACCCCGAAGAGCATATATGGGAAGAAATCTGCCGTAAACTTAAAAAATAGGAAATTAAAAACAAGGTTGAACTAAAAACTGATATTCAGATAATTTGGAGAAACATTTCGCTGAAAACAACAAAAATATTCGTCGTAATCTTGACACAATGTTTGAGAGTAGCTATAAAAGCCTAAGGATTGGGCCTAGTGACCATTAAATATAACTTGGTTAACATTTAAAAAAATATTAAATTTGTAAATACTGTACGGAAACTTTTTTGTTCATCATTAGTGGCATTTTTTGTTTCTTTAAATTTATTAGTTAATTACTTCGATATTTTTGGTTTATAATATTCATAAATAATATATGCAATTGTGCTGAACCAATTCGAATTTTTTTTCTTCACAAAGGATTTTGTGTGACAAATTAAACTTTTTTTTACGGTCATAGCTTCCTATAGAAATTTTTTATCCACTTTATAAATCTAACCCGCCGTGATTACTGGAGCATATGTGTCCTAGCAGTCTTCACTGAATAATATTGTAAAGGAAAAAAAGTTTCTGAATTAAGATTTATAAATCAATCAAAATTTTATTGAATTGGCACGATATTTTCCGAAAACCAACTATTTACTCTCATTAGGTATCAATTACAAGTTTATGCAACACCATTAAAATAACGGCAGTGCTGCAACCTAAAATAGTGCAGTGAGTGAGTAATATCTTCTGTAAATGAAAACTCCTTCCCAAAACCTGGTGAAACTGCTGGGAGATGTCTCCATTATCCTAAAATTCCTATCCCAAAAAGTATTCTTTATAATTATCTATGGAAGTATGTACCCCGTTAGTCGCGAAAGGGTTAATGTTATGCATAACCTGTATGCTTTCATCTTTAGTCGCATACAACGGGGTTTAAGGGTGGCTCCTGCATATTTATTGCGGAATTGTAGCTCCCTGAATTTTTCTTCTTTTAGAGCTTTAAATTTTCAGAGGAAGTACAGGGAAGAACAGAATACCCCTTCTCGCATAAAGGGAGAAAATTTCTCAAGGCCTCACCCAACTGCTGCGCATGCGCAGAAAACAGAGATTTGTTTCTGTTGCACAGATTTTGAAGTTGCCGTCGAAAAATTCAATTCCATTGATATTACAAGAGGGGTTTAAAACATTTTTTTCCCCACTGTGTAAGAATTTTTCGATAGACTAAAATTGGAAAATAATAATTCTTAAAGCTATTCAATGACGCATGAAGGTTAATTAAAAATGCTGTAATCTAAATTTTTTTCGTAAACATTTACGAAAATAACACCTCTACACATATATCTTTTCTAACTTTTTCCCTTTCACGATTTTTTGTTATTCAACCATGTTGCGCAATTTTTTAAAACGAGAGTATTGGCTGCAGACAATATAATTAGGAAATTTGTTTTGAAATTCATCTTTTACTCAAAATAAATTTAAAATTATTAGAATATTAATTGCGTTGTTTCAACTTCTTTCTTAAGATGTACCTACATCAAGTAAATAATCTATTTTTAAAAACTTATATTTAATAAATTCAAAATTTATTTTTAAAAAGGCCAGATTTCAATAATGGCGAAGGGCATCACTGAGCAAAGTAATATCAGTTACAGCACCTCTACGCCTACAATGCAGGAGAAGACCTTGGCCTAACCTTCATTTAAATTCGAGCTGCCTAATCTACCCTGGATTCCTCCTTTCTCCCGAGTTGGTGCTATAGTGCAGTGTCGTCCTGCCATCTAGTGAGTATAATTGTGACTGCGATCGAATTTTACATTCAGTGCAGTTGGATATTTCGTGCTGCCATCTATCGAATTCATCTTGAACTATTCTAGTGATTTCGGTTTATTCACGTTATGGACTTTGAAGCGCAAAGTTGAGTTACGCTCTTAATCAACGGTCTCATGTAGTTATCTTTTATTATTACACATATGAATTGCACTATACTGGGATATACAGAGAAACTTCATCAATTATCAATGGCTATAATTTCCTTGTAAGCAACGATAGGAAGAAAAAAATTAACACAGTAAAGAAGGAAACTTAACACGTTGATTGCAGTATGAATCAAATACGATTCACACGGCGATCAAATACAGTGTTACATCCGAATAACGGACAGTCACGGGTCCAGAAGTTTCGTCCGTTATTGGGAGGTGTCCGGTACTGGGGAGGACTATCTTTTTTTCATTTTTTAGCTCATAGCATGTCATTTAATGTAAAATTACGTACAATTTTAATTATATTTCTACAATCGAAGAACTGAGTGGATGAATATGTCAAGCGACGAATTTCAAAAAATTTAGAAAATTGGGCAAAAGAACATATTGAATTCTAATTTAAATATAATAAGTTTATTAAAGCTCTAAAGTAAAAAAATAACGAAGTTTTCATTGGATGAACATGTTAACGGTACTTAACATCTTCTTTCAGTAGAAACCTGTTAAACTTAAATAAAATTACATCTACTTCCATTGAAGCTGAATCGTTTTCAGCGCGGGAAATCGTATTAAAGCAGACGAAAGTATTGACAAGACAATTCGAAAATAAAAATTGTTTGCTTTTAAAAGAAATTTTCGCATTTACTCTTTAAAACTTTCCCATCTGATCTAAAAAAATTGGATAAATTAAATTGACATTGCGTGACAAAGAAAAGAGAAAATTAAAGTTAAGTAGAAGAATTTTAGAATCTCGTTTTTTTTTTTATTATTTCCAATAATGGTTCACTTCAGCATTGCTGATGTAATTGATTCTTATAAAATTGAACCAGGAGATAACTACTTTTTTCACTTTAAAAGCTTTTTACTGATCACTTTAAATTTGTTTGTTTGTTTAGCTACTATACTAATTGGGTTTTTGCCTTTTGTTTCTACAAAATTTTAGTTAACTTGACTTGTTCCATGTGTGTTAATAGCAATATTAAAAAGGATTTTCCTATTAAAATTTTAAAAACCTATATAAAACTTATTTCCAAGGTAACAAGACATTGATAAGAACGCTTTAAAGAAAGAGTTACGGATATCATTAGACTCTTCAGTGCAAAAAAGTATTAACAGGGAACTTTTGAGAACGCGAAATATTTTTATGAAAGTAGTAAATCAAGTTAAGAGATAATAATATTAAATAAGTTTTTAAAAATGTACTGTCTCGTTACTGGGCTAAAGAGTAGGTTCCCTATTTGAATTATTTTCTACTGCTTGGTCTTTTATTTAAAATGTACTGTTATAAACATTATGAAATCTTCCCACAAATTATGGAATAAAAATTTAATTACGTTAAGCGATCAAATGATAATCAATTTCTGAAAATATTTTTAAAAAAGGTGTTGTCATCAAGGACACACAACTGTGAAAAAATTTCAAAAGACATTTGTAATTAAATGAAAAATGAATGTAAAAATTCCATTTTCACATGCAAGAAACAAGTCAAGTTTTATAAAACTGTAAAAATATGATGATAATGTTTGTGATAACCAAAGCGTTGAAGAGATGGTCTCAGAAAAACATATTTATTACTATTATGATGATGATGGAAGAATAATATTATGAAAAATTCGATTAAAAAAACGAATGCGAATTTATAAACATAGAGAAAGAATAAAGCAAGGACTATTATCATCCTGATACACCTTTTAAGAAAGTTGACTTCGGGAAGCAGAGGTTGGTATCTAGAAGTTCGAACACACACAATTTCGTCGCCAATAAAGTTACCTGAAGAATCAAGCGGATTAGTTCCATTGGCAACCCATCTTCTTAATCCCTCACGTCACGACAAGCGTTTCATGTTTTTGAGTTGTTTACGTACTACGCGGATTTTTATGAAACTAAAAAATATTTATTAAATATTTAATTAAATAAAATATATTTTAATTAGGATGATTTCAATTAGTAAAAAATGACAAATAGAACTTGGGTTTATTTAGTGATTATATATTTTTCCGATCACATAATTGAGGGATTTTTTCTTTGCCTTATAATAAAAATCGTTTGTATGGAATTTTTGATGTTGCTTGTTCATATTTTGGAATTCATCATTTTGGAATGCTGTCTTCACCTGCGCGATGGCCTCCTTGATTCGCCGAAATGTTTATTTTTCTTTTTCATATATTTACAGCGTTTCCTCCTAAGTGCAAATATTAGAACTTAGTAGAGTAAGTCTTAATTTTTTACTATTACTTGTTCCGTTGCTTCATTAGAGTAATTAAAAGATGCCGATTCAGTACACTCATCTAGCAAAGCTACTAGGATCCCACTTTGCTGAAAGCGAAGCCACCGATGTTTCTTTAAGTTCATAAAAATTTGCTCAGTGGCCGCTTCAGATGCCGCAGGCATCGCCGAAACAATTTTTTCTGCTTCATTAGAATAATTAAAAGTAATAGATTCCTTTCATTCAATGAGCTAGGAAAGCTAATAGTTCTGTTGAAATTCTGCATTTGAAACGGTAGATAGTGCAACGACAAACCAGAAACGCAATGGGTTCGAAACATGATTAAACTTTAAACGATTAACTTTTAACTGCGACCGATGCACGTTTGTCGGCCAGTAGCATCCATCTTGCTTTGGCGACTTGGCGCGATTAATAAGACTGTGTTCCAACTTGTAGATGTCAACCTTATATTTTTATTAACAATAATTCCATTTTATAATTGCTACACTACGCAAGTTTATAATTATTATATTTAATCGATTATTTACATCGGAATTAATCATAATTAAAATTTTTGAAATGGCAAAAGGACCAGTAAGTTCCGATAAGCTGGTTGTTATCCATATGGAATTGATCAAACGCTATTGAAATTTGGCTTCTACATCAAGTTAGACGGAAATAAATATTTTCGGAGTTTCTTCACTAATTTAAGTTATAGATATATTTTAAAACAAGCTTCATTATTTCGTAGCACCCAGCCTTTAATTCGCCCTTTGCTTAAGAAATATTTGTCACATACTCAAACATATAAAATGCATTAACATCGAATAAAATATTATTTGTAGGTGGTTTTAATCTGAAAATTATGTAACTCAAATACAAAAAATCATGTTTATTATACGATTTTTGACACATAAAATCTGTAAAAGAGTAAAACACTGGAATAAAAAAAGTATATCTACATTTCATCATCATATTGTGGACCATCATCGATTCTTTCACACTACTTTTGAAAACAACATCAACACTACATATTTACTCTGTTGTTGAAGAATTTTTTTATCGTCGTCCGGAATACTTGTTTCAAAGTTTGAAAATAGAGAAGCTCCTCGTATAACATGGAATTAATACAAACGAGTGTTTACGAAGTATTAATAGACATCTCATTTGCAGTTAGTATTTCTTTGTAGGCACATGTACCATCTTACCATGTGGTTATAAGGGCTTTTGATATTAGCCTCTAAATCAAATACAAGATCCTTTAGTGAGTCCAAGAAGGAAACTGTAGACCATCACAAAATTCCTTACTTTTTCCTTTTAGTCTTTGTCAAAAAAGTGGTGAAAAAACAAGAAATGCCATTTCAAAAAAGAAAAAAATTATAGAAAAATCATTTGAATAGAGTTATGTATCTTGAATTATGCAGATATGCTATATACGCATAACGCATAGCAGAAATTTCAAGAAATGGCAAATTAATTTTGCAAAATTTCATGCCACTATCTGAGGAAACTGTAAAGCGATTAATGATACATGTCTTTAAAACTTACAAAAACGAATTAATATTAATTAAGAAATATTACTAAACATTAAAAGCACATAGATGCTTAATCAGGTTATTTAAATGGTGTGGATTCACTTGAAATTTGAATTTGTTAACTTTCTGAATTTGTATAACATAATAGAAGACGATTCAGCTAAATGTGCACGTGAAAACAAATAAGAGGCATATAAAGAATACAGAGCCGGAAACGCCATTCTCATGCGACTTCCTACTCTCAAATCCGCTTTCAGGACGAAACGAAACCAACGAAAGTATATGCACAGCGACGGGCTCACGAAATGTTGTTTTCGTTCAATATGGTGCGCATTTTTCAAAATGAAGAATATATTACATTCCGTAATTATTTTCTCACCATGCACCCGATTCTGAAACGGGCTTTTTCACATTTACCATTTTCTGCTTTCAGTGTTCATGAGATTTATTATAGAACTGTGAAATTACGTGTGTGTGTTTTTCGCAAGAATCATGAATGTGACCAGGCTGCTCCAAGTTTTATGCAAATTTACAGTAGTTGGTTAAGTAGAGGGACGACTCTATGTACATATATATAGTAATTAATATCTTATGTAGATATGAAATCAAAACCAATAATTCTGAAACAAAACAAATAACCAAATTTGTAAGCATTGTAAAATCCCGATCCTATATTTTATAGATTGCAGTGAAAGCGTAGAATACATTATTTCATAGAATAACTATGTATATCATGAATTATCTAGTTGAATACTTAGTTATTCTATGAAATAACTGAATAATAAGATTTAACGGCAACATATTGTAGTAAAAGTCTTACTGATGGTGTATGGTGTAAACAGTCCAACACGCAGGATAATGGAGAATGTAGGTTTATTCACAAATATGCAGGAAAACACGTAGCATAGGTACAGGAAACAATAGTTCTTGCACAGATTAGCAATGTAAACAGATAACTATTCACAGGTAATAACAGTTCAGCACTTTGTTATCAAACAACACAAACAGTCAGCAAATAACCAGTAACGACAATAACTGCACTTTCAATAGCGCTCAGCTCACCAGCTTCCTAACTCGCACTGTGGAAGAAACTCTAAAGTCGTTCCCAATGGATCAATACACCCCATCTGATACAGGAGCGGTCTTTATATACTCTCTCCGACAGGTCGTGACGACACATGGAGTTTTCTCGTATATTCTGGTGTATCTTCTCCCCTAATGGAAATATCGAGAAGACTCTAGCACCTTTGAGATTCCATATTTCGTTCCAAAGTCGCCAAATTTTTCGCCAAGTCGCCAAGGTCGGGGAACAAGACGTTGCTACTGCTAGCCAGCCCATACTTATCCCTGTAAAACTCTCTTCCCAACATAAGACTCACACTGCTGGGAAGCGAATTTCCATGTTTGTAACAATATATACTTCTCATGAATGTTTTTTAATTCAACTAATTTTGAATAAATTGATTTCGTTTAACTCTCTGCCTGTTAAGAGTTCTCAAACTCTGAGTACAGTTGTACACAGAGGTTTGCTTACTAATCGATCTATGGAATGTATTCGTCCGCCCCCTTCCCCCTTTTCTCCTCACTACGGGTGGTGGGAGATATGAATGGAAGGCATTTCATCTCTCCCCTAAGTGTCCCTTTAATGACCACTCGCCCAACTGCCTTCTCCCACCCCCCTTTCGGAACAGGATCCGGCCGAAATCTGCCCCACTAGTATAGAAGTTGCATATCCAGTTATGGCCGGGTTAGGAGTCAGAGTGTTAATATAAAGCTTTATTTCGCCGCTTCTCATTCAGCTTGGAGCTGCATCCACAGACAAATTTCAGCAGCGAAGCCCTACAAAGATTTATTGAAAGAAGTATTTAATTCGTCAAATTTGTGAATTTTATTAAGGTAATTCACCCACAGAAACCGATTGCTCAATTATTAGTGCGAAGATATGAGCCGCCTACATATTAAATCTCTACTACTACTACTTGAATTTGTATTACGGGATTTGAAGCAACAAAGGCTATTATCCCCTACTTCCAATTAGATGCAGTACTAATTATTAAATCTCTTTTACACACAGGAATGAGATGGCTTTCGTTATGAAATGAACTCATAATATCGCTTGAACTGAGACCCGTGAAGTTCAAACATTTTTTTAAACCGTCTTTTTACGTTAGGCTCTAAATTTTATGAAAGTGAATGGTTTCAGGAGCTTGTGTACTTTTCTGACATTTTTTCAGAAATAAATAAACTTTATTTCTGATTTCAGAGCAATTTTCCCAGATAATTTTAGTTTGCAGCAAACTTGCACTGCAAATCTGCAAGCTTGCAGCAAGATTGGGACGACAAGAGTGCAAGCTTGCAACAAGTTAACGCAAGCTACGAAGTCACCACGCGACGAACTTGCAGCACGCTCGTCATAACAAACTCAATGCAAACATAGCAGAAACGGATTACGAACACAACATCGGATTAGAACTCGCGATCTAGCGCTTGCTAAGCGGACGCTCTAACAATTCGGCATGATAAACTCTGAGAGGAGAAGATAGATTTCGCTAATACATCGTTCGATTCGATTCGTATACGATTTAATTTAAACTGTTTTCTTCATTTCATTAATTTTTTCAGTTGAGAATATTATTTGAATTCAAAGAGAGAGCGACTTTCGCTAATAACTACGGTTTGCTAGTAGAATAAATTACGAAATTAGGGTTCAAAAGTAATTACTTTTAAAATGGGGCGAAAGTTATTATTTATTTCAACAAACATTGACTGCTTTTTAGGTTTAATTTTGTTTATATGCGTCAAAATTTCAACATTAAGAAAAAGGCGATATTTTTCTTTAAAGTGCGAGTTCTATATTTAGTAAAAAGATGGAAAATGTTTCAAATTTTTTAAATAAATTGTTAGCTTTTTATTTACAAAATATCATTGATTTATTGAATTAATTAAAAGGACGGTCTAGGACATGCTATTAATAATCGGATGTTTTTTAAAAACAGAGACAAAGATAATTATCTTTTTATTGTGCTATCTTTGCAGGAAGCTTGTTTTGCAAACTCACAGCAATCTTGTATTGCAATGAGGGATGGCGCTGGTTGTCACTTCGACCTTGTGGCAAACTCCTCTTGCAAGACAGGGTGGCGATTCTCCATCGTTAGTTTCCTACAGTTTCACTTCAAGTTTGACGCGGCAAATTTGCCATGACCAGCTAATATCAAGTCAAAATCGAACTTTCTGCAAACGTACGTACTATCTGGGTTATAACCACCTTGAAGGTGACCGACAAAATCGCGTCTAAGATTCGGAAATTAAATTTTTAGAATCTTGTATAAAGAAAAAGACCAGTATAAAGTTTTTGAGATACTGCACATTTTTTTATTTAAGAAAGAATTTAAATTATAAAAACAAGTATTATAGCACATTTAAAAGGACAGACATTTTTATCAGACAGTATTTTCCGGAGCTCTATGATGCAGATATCTGGATTATTAAATCCATTCAATGAAGTATTTTTAAGACGCCGAAAACATAACAGTTTGCGAAGAAGAGAAAATAACTGACTTCCGAGTGATCCTTTTTTTATATCTAAATTTAACAAAAGAAATTTCATTGTTTTTGAGTATCAGTGAAAGAAGAGTTCCAAGAATTCAGTTTTAAAGCAATAAAATATTTAACATCTTTCAAGAACACTGGTTTTATGGGTATATTAATAACAAATATCACAATAGGTTTGACTTGACTCCAGAAACAGGGTTATATCTATCTTCATTTGAGCCTACTTTTATAAAACTGGGCCTCATGAAAAAAGCTCTATGATTTCAATAAAAGCGTTTGGATAGTGTATTATCACGATGAGCAATAGAAAAAAAAATGACGAGAGGCTCTCTCTGCGGAACGGCAGCTGGGATTGAGGGCCGTAGACTTACTTTATGCAATTGTGACTTTCTGTGACTCAAGTTGTTCTATGTGAATAAAGTAGCTCTATGTGATTTTGACCTATGGCCCTTCTCTGTTAAATGAAACTAAAATCAACTCAACTCAATTAAATCGATGGAAAGGACAGCTCAATTAAATCAACAAATCAATCAATTAATTAATTGTTAATAATAATTAAGGACAGTTAATTAATCGATTATGCAACTGTGTCTTTCTGTTAATAAAGTAGCTCTGTGACTTTGACCTAGGCTTTATGACCCTTCTCTGTTAAATGAATTAATCTGAATGAATGAATTAATCTGAAATGAATTAGCTATTAATCTATTAAAATCCAGATAATATACCACTCACAACCGATGCCTGCGCGCGCATCGGTCGTTGTGACATCATCAAATTTCTTCGCAATTTTCACCAACTTTGCATCTCGTCTGTGACTAAACCGTAATTACAAATTCTAAAGTTATTTTCGCAATCCTCTATGTCAACCTGTCTCTGTTCAATGAAACTAAAACCAACTCTCTATTTTTTTGTTACGGATTTAGAAGCGTTTAACTGTAGCACAAAATTCGACGTAATTCAAAAATTCTTGAGTAATATTTCGCGTGAACCTCAGATTGGAGAATCAATTTTCTTAGTCTGCGTGCGCTCGCATCGATCGCTGTGACGCCATCAAAATTTTTAGTGATTTTCACCAAATTTCCAGCTCGACTGTGACTAAACCGTAATTCCGAATTCTAAAATTTCTTTTGCAAGCTTTATGGGCGACAATTCTCTTTTGAAATGAAACTAAAACCAACTCTCTATGTTATTTGGTTGCGGGGCTATAAACGTTTAAAAATACCACGAAAATCGTCGTAATTTTTCCTCTCCCAACACACCATTAGACCACTATGGAGTAGACGCGATGCATGTCTAAGTCAAAAAAGAGAAATCAAATGCAAAATACAAAACAAATCCTACAAATGTTATAAAATTAATTCTAGTCGTTTTATTTTAGTTATCCTCAGTCCTTAAAATTATTAAAAATTCTTTGTTAAAAGGCGGTAATCAAAAATAAAATTTCTATTCAAGGGTTGCAAGATGAAATAAAAGTTAGGAACCATTGTTATAACGGTTGAAATCTACAAGTTGGAACACACTCTTATTGAAACGGCGATAGAACGCAAAGTCGCCAAAGAAAGATGGATGGTAATGGTAAATAAACGTGCATCGGTCACAGTTAAAAGTTGATCGTTTCAAGTTTAATCTTGTTTCGAACCCATTGCATTTCTGGTTTGTGGTTGCACTATCTTCCGTTTCAAATGTAGAATTTCAACAGAACTATTAGTTTTCCTAGCTCATAGAATGTAAGGAATCTGTTTCTTTTAATAATTCTAATGAAACAGTAGAAATTGTGCTCGCGATGCCTGGGGCATCTGAAATGGGAAACTGGTACATTTTTTTAACTGACAAATCATCAGAGGCTTCGCTTTCAGCATAGCGGGAAGCTAATGCCGTTGCTAGGAATGTATAGAATCAGCTAATTTTAATTAATCTAATGAAGCAGCAGAACAATTGATAGTAAAAATTTTAAGACTTACTCAGTTCTAATATTTGCACTTGAGAGGAAACGCTCCAACTATATAAATAAAATGAACAATGCGGCGCATCAAATAAACCATCGCGCAGATGAAGACTGCATTCCAAATGATGAATTCTAAAATTTGATCAAGCAACTTGAAATTTCCCTTCAAACGATTTTTATTATAAGGCAAAGAAAAACATCTCTCAATTAGGTATTCGGAGAATTGAATAAACACTAAAGAAATAAATGTTCTATTTTTCATTTATTTACTATTTAAATTTATCCTAATTAAAATATATTTTATTATTTCATTAAATATTTAATAAATATTTTTAAGTTTTATTATAATTCGCATAGTATGGAAACAACTTAAAAACACTAAACGTTTGCCGTGACGTAAGCGATGTAGACGATGGGTTGCCAATGGAACAAATCCGCTTGATTCTTCAGGTAGAACACATACTAAATCTACTTCTAAACCTGCTTGTTTTTTCTTTAATAGTGAAGAAAGTTCACACGTTCATCTCTTTTATTTATTTTTTTTGTTATTTTCAAGGAAGTTGCAAGTTGCACGGCTCTTATTTTTTTCGATTTTCAGCTCAAAGAATAACAAAGACCAATAAAATGTCAAACGCACATGAATCATTTAAGGTATGGTTAGAAAAAACATTTAATCCTTTGCTAGTTTCAATTCTTTTCGTCCATTAATGATTGCAATGTTTCTCGCGAATATAAAATCTATTTTATGATTAATTTACCAAATTACGATAATTTTTGTTCATCTCTAAACATTAATCCTGATGAAATTGTAAACAAGTAGTTTGAAAGAAAAATTCAAATTTTAATCGTTAAAAGCAGCTGGCACACGCAGATTGCATGCGTATCCAATAGATATTGAAACTGACGGATAGAATTTTCGTTACACCCAAATATTAATAATATATACAATATCAAAAATCATTCACAATGCAAGAATTTTTTAAAATAATTAATTAGACATTATAATCAATAGACTGGTAATAACATCAAGAAAAGAATGAGTTATAAAAACCGATTATAAAATGGATGAAAAAATTTGAAATAACTGCCTACAATAGAATACAGAGTGCGCACAAATAAGTTTGGCAAAGAGAATCATTTATATTTCCCTAATTGAATAGCCAAACATAGAAGATCGTCTTAACAAGGGAATGAAACAAGTAACTTTACCTTTATTACAAATGTTCGATGTGGCTACCCCCTTTTACTCTGAAAGAATGATGATAGTAAGTTCCTTCCAGTAAGTGCCAGTAGTGTTCCTTCCAGGAAGTGCCAGTAGTGTTCCTTCTTGAAGCTTTTCTTAGGTATTTCCGACGGAACTTTCTTTGCAACCATAAGTGTACCTCCGATTATAAGATTGTCAAACACAGAAAGATTAGATATTTCTCAAATATTTGATATATCTGACCTTTTTTAATCTGAAAATGTTTAATCGGTAAATCCACTCTGTCCAAATATCATGGGGTTCAAGTCAAGCAAACGAAATGTAGTGCAAATAGTTTCCCTTTTCAAAGCAGTCTTCAGGTTTTCTCGATGGAAATTTGGATGCGATTTCTTAACCGAATAGATTTTCTGCAACACCCAGATAGCTTTTCGCTTGCTATAGCCTCCATGGTTAAAATTATGCTAAAAGAATGATAAGCATGAACCAACATACTCAGATGTGGATTTCAAAGAAGTAGAGATTTCCATCTGGAAACTCAGAAGACAGTACTGATATCCTGTCAATAAACTGCTAACTTGAAATTAGTATTCTGAAAATTATTCATTAATAAAACTGCTTAAGCACTTCATATTCATCTTGTATAGGTTAAGATTAAATTGTCATTTCCATATTAATAAAAATATTTCCACTGATAAATGTAATCATTCGTATGGAGGAAGAAATTTGTATAAAGGAATATCTAACACATAACTTGGTATAACATTTGAAGGTTTTTCATTTATGAGAAGAAAAAATTCTTTTCACTCGAGGGCAAGGAAACAATTTGTTCTTGTATATTATTAAAAGGTTTTTCTGTCCCATAAGTGGACAGATATCTGGTTTTAAAAAAGATCTTTAGGTAAAAGCTTTGCCACATTTAAGAAGTAACATATATTCATGAAGCTCTCAGACAAGATAGTATTTTAAAATGAACTTCGTAAAAGTAAGGTTATTCTTTAGCATGAGTCCGTAAGTGAGATTTTAAATTATTACTTCGAGTAAATGCTTCATCACATATTTTACACACGTAAGGGTTTTCTTCAGAATGAGTTAGTAAACGAGATGCTAAATTTTCATTTCGAGCGAATGCTTTACTGCACACTTCAAAACGTTAGGTTTTTCTTTTGTGTGAATACGTAAATGCTTCTTTAAGTTACTACCATCGCTGAATGCTTTATTGCACACTTCACAAACGTAAGGTTTTTCTTTTGTGTGAATACGTAAATGCACCTTTAAGTTACTACCATCTCTGAATGCTTTACTGCAAACTTCACAAACGTAAGGTTTTTCTTTTGTGTGAATACGTAAATGCCTCTTTAAATTATAACCATCGCTGAATGCTTTACTGCACACTTCACAAACATAAGGTTTTCCTTCTGTATGAATACGTAGATGTCTCCTTAAATCGCCTCTTCTTCTGAATGTTTTGCTGCAGATATCACATGCATAAGGTTTTTCGTTCGTGTGGGTTTCACAATGTGATTTCAAACTCGCTGCATCTCGGAATGATTTCCTGCAGACGTTGCAAATAAACAATTTCTCGCTTTTATGAACTCGTAAATGACGAACTAAGTTTCTTTTTTCTTTGAACGTTCTTCCACATTCTTTGCATACACTATTTTGTTCATTAGAATGAACAAGCAAAGGATTCAAAAAGCTCAATTCTGAGTAGTATACTAAACCACATACATTGCATATGTGGGTCTTCTCAGTTGTATCCTTCACCAATTTACTTTTGTTCGTAGAAGCTTCTGCAGATGTGTCATAATCTTGATGCTTCTCGTCTAATTGCGTATAAAATTGCTCAGTTAGTACAAGCGGTTTCATCCTGCTTGAATGCGGTATCTTCGAAGTCTCGTTCTTATTTTCGGTAATATTTTCTTCAATGTCTGTGTCGATTCCACCAGAGACAATGTATACAAATTTTCAATCCTAACGTAGTAACTGCATATCGACTCTCTTCCGTATTATGTGAGATTTCCTGCACCGCAATGGACCTTATGCATGTGACGTCACATCCTCCGACACGTGACCTGCCGGCGGCAGTCATTGGTCTGTATTAAACAGCTGACTCAGAACTGCTTTTATTTCTGAGTCACTTATAGGCCGATCATTTTGTTTATTCCTACACAGATGTTTTTCTATACTCTCGAACCCAAACGATGCATAAGGTCCATTCTTCCTGTGATGCACCATTCAAATGTAAATAGGCGAGAGGATAGGATATTGAAACCGAAGCAGGGTTGGTGGATCAGAATGGAGAAATACGGTCAAACAACCTAAAAAATGCAACATTTTGTTTTCTTATACAAGCACTTAATTCTTAGCAAATAACCATTTGATAATTGCTTAATTCATAGAAGAGAAACTCATTAACTAAATTAAAACAAAAAATATTCTGAAAAAGAAAATTGAAAACACCATAACATGCTTCACAATGTACATCAGTTTTCATCGGTGGAAATTGAAATAGTATACAATGTTTTTTATATAAACATGGAAGATAACAAACTAATGCTATGATATCTTTTAATTTCATTTTGTTTTTTATGTTATCTGTTGTTCACTTTCTGAAACTAACTACTAATCGAATAGCCAGTTGCGTGATCAGATTTCACAAATTTTCCATAGGGGGGGGGGAACAGCTTCCCCGACGGGGAGGTCCGTGAGTCCTGATTTTTATATACTCCAAAAATAAACTATTGTATATTAAATCGAAAATTAAATATTAACTTTTTAAGAGGGGAGGAGGCGTAGAATTTGATTTGACCTTGGACGAAGAAATGTGTAAACGGCCATTTGTTTAAAAAACAAAATATTTGTTAATAAGAAGGCCAATATGTCAAACATTACTAGTTGCAGCAACCTTACGGGGTGGACATTTCTGTGAACCTCAAGAAACCCTGCATTTCGTCACCTTTGGAGACACTGAGTTTCGACTGCAGTTGAAAGCAAGAAAAGGGACAGTGGTCTAACCTTGAGCAATATCATAAAGCATATGGAAGGCAGTAGCATGCGGAAAGTAAGAAACTTTTAATGGAATGTGGTTGAAGAGACCATTTCATTGTGTAAATACAGGCCATTGCGTTTTCACTAACGTTAGGGTGACATTTTCAGCTGTCTAAATATTTAAAATTGCATCGTATTTCTGGGTATAATCAAATTTCAAAATATTGTGAAAATCGTATTCTATTTATTCCTTATGTTTCGTATTTTGATTTTTACAGCTTAGAAATGAAATGCGTGTTAAAGATTCGAACCTCCGTCCGTTCATCCGTTATGGGTGTGTGCGGGAAGTGATTGTCTGATTTAACGCAGAGTATGGATTCTACGATCCAAAATATTGGATTTTTAACAGTAATTTAAATCTCTATTATATAACAAAACTGATTCGTCGACATTGTTTGATAATGATGAAGTGAAAACATCACATGGACGCTTAACCCTAAACTCGGGAGGTGAGGTCTAACAGACCGCTAAGTATGGTTTACAAATTACCCCTACTCTTAGATTAACTGAATGGATTCATCAAGTAGATTCTAATTTTGTGATTCGGACTACACATGTAAATTTTCTTGAAGTTCCGTTGCTTTCATATTCCAATTATTTGCTGACGCGCGGACTAGCAGATTGCACCCCTCTGCTAGTATTCCAATATTGTGTAAGATTTAAGGGTCTATACTGGTAACCCCGGTTGGGTTGGGTTCCATTGTTAACGTGCGGAACTCAACCCAACTCCCAACCCAACCGGGGGTACCAGAATAGACCCCTTAGAGTATGGCACTGTTACTTACAGAAGTGGCTTTAGAGTCTGCCCTACGGGGGCGGTCATGACCTGCTGAACGGAGTGTAATGAAATTATTCTCAAATTTTCGCCAGATCTTAATTTTTCTGCTAGTTGAAAACCAAACTGTGTGAACGGGGTTCAAAAATTTTCCCCGACGGGGACACAGCATCCCCGACAGGGGAACCGGCCCTCAGGGTCCCCCGCTCGCGCCACCCTGCACACAAGTATCTGCTCGATATGCGCGCTGCTGAAAGGTTAACCTCTAGACTACGGGGACTTAGGGGTTTATTCTGGTACCCCGATTGAGTTGGGTTCCGCACGTTAACAACGGAACCGAACCCAACTCCCAACCCAACCCAACCGGAGGTACCAGCATATACACTTTAAACCAGAAGAACAGCGTTGCATGCGGGAATGAAATCCTCACTTGTGTCTGGCACCGCAGTTTTAAAGACCCGGATTCAAAAGTAAAAACTTTTCTGGGTTACAACAGTTGCGTCCTTAAGGAAAAGGTTAATATGCAATTCGCACCATGCTTTCTGTGCCTGCACTAATTCTTCAATGAAGTTTACACTGCGTGGCAATTTATTACTAAGCAAAATTTTATTTACAAATCGAATGAAAGCACCAGAGAGAGATTATAAAACAGCTCCCTCATACCCCCGTGCCTGTAACCTTTATCTTCACCATTAAAATTCGAGAGTGAATAAATGTATCTATCTATCTATGTATTTGAGGCTATCTCCTTACGAACCGCCGATCACAGAATCCCACCGAATGTACCAAATGATGGGAAATAATCAATGGAATCCATATTCAACATTTAAATTCCAAAATTCTGTTAGTTAAAAGCTAATAATTAAAAATGCCAAAATGAATGATAAATTCGGGCGTGTTTATGCATTTGATTTTTCTCGTCATTAATATTCAAATACGCGAAAGAAGAAAATTTATATTTCCGTTGTATAATTTATAAGTTCTTGCTTTTTTTTGTTTATTCATTTTGAACCGTATATTTTCCCCTTCAATATTATTAAAATATAGGCAAGAAGAAAGGACGTTTCTGCTGTTTAATTTATCTCTTTGCTGTATTTTTATTCGTTTATGTATTATTCTTCTTCTACAAAATTAATTATTACTACAGTAGAACCTCAGAAATGCGAAATAATTAAGGCTGACGTCAGTTCGGATTGTCCTGAAAATTCGGTAAAATACTATTGATACACCAAAAGCAGTAGATTATTCACTTTCAGAACACTGTGAAAAGCTGCGATCTGCATCGTTAAGCAAGTTTAGTTCCTTATATCTAAAGAAGATTACTGATTTTGTTTCTACTAATTAACGGGTCTATTCTGATACCCCGGTAGGATTGGGAGACGTCACTTTTTCCGCCTGTTAACGACAAGTACGATTCTCGTTCCCGTTTTTCCAACTGGTTTGGGATCTCTCTCTGTCGAAAAAAGGACTCCGATCTCCAGCAAGCTCTGTACCTGGCGTAAACGCTATTCGCTGGCGAGAAGTGTTGTTTCGATATCAGAACTCATAAAATTTTCGTTTACAATGGAGGCTGCTAAGAGGTTAATTGTGTTTCGAAAGGGTTTGTCGGGATAAATGTAATCCATTTGACCAATCTGAAGAAGAATTTATCAATTACTTTAGATATTTTAAAATGTAGATAAACCTTTTATCGAATTTAAATAATTTAATACTAAAATCTAAAGTAATTAAATCTTTAAAAGTAGCGAAATCTTTTACTACTCCATCAAGATAGCTAATTATCAAATATCATTATTGACTAAGATCAATTACATTTAAACATTTATTTACTTAATATTTTCTTATTAAATTAAATTAGGGTAACATTTTAACATTTTTTTAACATTGAGTGTGGAATGACTTTCGTCATTCCGTATATATAATTTCAATTTATTTTATTTGGGTTTTAATTCAAAGAAATTTGTCAAATATTTACGAAGTAATTGCAAGAACTGACAATAAAAGAATTTTTCTTGTTCCTTGATAAAGATGTAATTTTTTTAATCTTGTGAAAACTTGCTGAATTTAATAACTCTTTTCATGTTTTATTTTCTTATGTAATATTAAAAAAAAATCAAATGGTTTGTAAAATTAATTTATAAGATTTATTCATGTTAAAATAATTGGCATGGAAAAAAAATTATTACTTTTCCTCTCTCTAGAAAACTAGTAAAATTACATCAATAAATTGAAAAAAAAGACTGCAATTTATGTTCTATAAATGTATAATATTATTATAAATGTATATTTTGTAAAAGATAAATGATTTAACCCCCTCTTAACAATGGACTGATGAAAGTAAGAAAGATGCATTATAATGCATCTTATAAGAGCGGAAGTTAAATCTTCCCACCTGTTACTCTTGGTGTCTTTTGAAAAGATGTGATCAACTTTCCCACTGAAAATTTGTGGATATTTTTCAAAATAATACAACATAATTTCGAATTGGGAAACAAATGTACGCTTCTCCATAGTTCCTTTGGCGATTCAAAACTCGAACTGAATCTGAAACAATGACGATCGCTTGATTTGCTGTTCGCGCAGGAGAAATAAGTCATTTTCTAGCGTAATTCGCGATGTTCGAAATGACTGAGGTACGAGAATCAGACCCCTTCTTTCGGTCGAGGAAAAGGCATTAACGTCCCGCGGTCGAAAGTCGAAACGCTCCCAACCCAACCGGGGTACGAGAATAGACCCTTAAGTCTCAAAAACACCCAGAAAATCATTTACCTCTGGTATTCAGATTTTCCTCGTCATTCCCAACTCCGGGCTATTTCAAATTGAATAAAATCTTAACACATTGACTGCCGCTGTGAATCGCCTCTGATTTACACATGTTTTCTAATTAGATGACTCCTTCAACTATAGTTAAGATGGCCAATTTTTGGACGGATGTCGTAAATTTGAAACTCGGTCAGATGACGAGGACGACACCTTAGATGGCACTCTCCCCTCTCCAAACTTACGCAGCACACTAACGGGTCTACATTTTAACACATGCATATAATTTAAGGAGCAACAGTCCCAATATGCAACTTACATTCAGTGAATCTGGTTTCGAACCTAGAAACCCGCAGCCCCGAAGCCGACATTTTACCACTAGAACACCTCGGCATCCTACTAAGGCATAGCAGAGAAGGTTGTAATCTAATTAGATAAAAGGTCCAAATCTCAGGTGTGAGTGATGGAAGTGAACGTTTTAAAATAGTACACGCAGGCATGGCGCAAAAAATGGCCATTTTTATTATTTTTGGAGAACATACATAATTTAAATACTTCAGAATAGATTGAATAATTACAAATGTCAAAACTAAATAAGAAGCTGTTGCACGTAATAATATAATGACTCAGAGACGGATTCGAACGTCAAGACAGGAGCATGCGACATCTAACAACTTCTTACCAAACTGTGATCAATGGAGGTGTCTTCATTTTTATAAGGATTGCAATATAGATAGTGCCAGCTAGTTCATAAGGACTGTATAAAGATATAAAATCTCCCAATGTGCGATCAAGCAACGATAATAAAGACCAAATTCTTCTTCCATTGATTTTGTAGGTGGCTCGGGCTGCAATCGATACAGTCCAACAATACGGTGTGTTGCTGCTTTTCTTTTTCCTCTCACCTGAGGTTAGCTTTCACTCTCTTGATTTGTTTTTCTTTGGTTGCTTTCGTTAGTTATAATTTGCTCATGGTCTTCGCTTCAATTTGCCCCTTCGGAAATTCGTCTTTTTCCATAGATATTCGGTTCTTTTTATTCGATGTCATTTATCGAAAAAAGATGCGCCGATAATTTTCCAAAATAAAATTCAAATTATTACAATTAAAAATTTAGGTCTGCTTAGAAGTACACTTGCTTCCTTAAAATTCGATTCTAATCGTATTTTCTTGAGATATTTTTTTTCTTTTTTCTTCAAAATTGCTCATGTCCGAGTTGACGAGCCACTACTGTGTGTACTGTCGTTATCCAATCAGTATTCTGCATGGGTAGATGAAAGCAGACCACTCTTGGTGCTCCCGTGGCCTGGTGACAGGTCCTGGTTTCGGTGCCGGAGGGCTTAGGGTTCGCAGTGTGTACCTAGATAGCAAAGAAGGTTGCAGAAAGGTTGCCATTTCACTTTCCATAGGTTATCCTCGAAAGCATTTCCACGCAAACCGTTTCGGAACCATCGCCGTAAGGTTTACGTAGGAAAGCTTTTTATGAACTACCTCACCGACAACGTTTGAACGACAAGTCCGCGAAAGGCAAACCATATCGGAAACCATTACCGCAAAATTGAAGTAGGAAAGATTTTAATGAACCACCTGTCCCATCGTGTGTAGCCTCGTTCTGTATAGTGTTAGTGCGCTTGCCTTCCAAATCTATGAACGCGGGTTCGGAAGTTTAGCCACATTCTACAACGAAATTGTTCAAGTAAATTCAATTAAAAATCAGATTAAACCAAATGAAATCACCATTATACAAAAAATAAGATTAAAAAATTTTATAAAAGACACTTTTAATTTCCCCTCCCTTTTTACTTTGGAGTGAAATGCACGTACCCAAACAGCCACAGTTTGCTAACCCTTGATCCGGATCCGTGCTTATAACTTTGACACTTTTGTAAGCAAAATTCGAGAATTTTTTGCCACTAGCAGATACAAATTCAAATAATCACAATCAAATTATTTGAAATTAATAATTAAGCTTTGATTAATTAAGATTCCTAATTGATCTAATTAATTGACATTCTAGATAACTCAAAGATGACATCAGAAGAAGGGGGATAAAAAAGAGGTGATGGACCCCTCTGTAGGTGTACGGCTTCGGAGAGGAGAAGAGGGTTCAATTTTGTCCGCCGCAGGAGGGCTCTTAACAAACTTTTGATTGGCTTGAAACAAGCTTGTAATAAAACCTTGGGGAAACCTTACTAAAACCCCTACAGAAAACCTTGTTTCATTTTGACTAGCTAAACTTTCCGCTACCTTTACGAAAGGTTCAACCCTTGTTACGGAAACCTTTGTGACAACCCTTTACCTTTGCAGACGACAAGGTTTCCAAAACCTTTTAGACAAGCTTTCTTTGCTATCTGGGTATAGGCCTGTTGCACTCGAAATCTATCGTCGTTAGTCAAACGTCCTCCCGCTGGTGTGGTATCACAGCTTGGAGAGAGGGTGCCAACTCAAGTGTCGTCGTCGTCATCCGATTCCGGCTCAAAATTACGAGTTTTGTCCCAAAATAGCTTTAGTTAGCCCCAATATAACTCAGCTAAACTTAAATTCTTCGGGCTTTCAGGGCGATCATGACAATCCTCATGCCGGACTTTATTATATAACAGCGATCGCTTTCAAAGAAAAGAATGATCGTTTCCACACTGACAGATCTGCTATACCATGTCTCGAAGTACTTTTCAATCCTCTGAGTTTTGTCTGTTCATTTGTGGGACATTTGGAATAAAGAATCTTGTGGTCGAATTTTACCTTTAATCATATATTCGAAGATGGGGACTGTTTTGGAGCAGGGATTGCCCCAAATTCCCTTTAAGCCTCTGATTCCTAAGAGGGCCGTAACCGTCCATGCAAGTTTTGTGCTTGTGGGGCGGATTTCAGTAGGTTAATGTTCCGAAAGCGGGAAAAAAGCAGTTGGACGAGTTGGGCTTGGAGTAGAGATAAGAGATGAAAGGCCTTCCATTCACATCTTCCACCACCCGTAGTGAGGGGAAACTGGGTGGAGGGTAAGGCCTTCCATTCACGTCTTCCACCACCCGTAGTGAGGGGAAACGGGATGGACGAATCAATTTCACCTATCCATTAGTAAACAAACCTGTGTATACAACAGTACTCAGATTTTGAAAACCCTCAGTGGTCAGAGGGTTAACCCTTTAGCGAAAAGATTTTCTCTTTCAATGACACAACATGTTTAGTAGCATCAACTATGAGCAGGGGACACTAGAAAGACAAAACAAAGATGTTTCTATTTAAGAAAATAATAACCCTGGATTAGGATAGGGACATATAAAGTGGTTGAAATAAGTTTTAGTACGGAAGCCACCATTAAGAATAAATTGGCATAATTTCGAATCTTTCTTTCATATCTTCATTAACTACTGAAATATCATTAATTTGAATTTTTATAATGACTCCATAATAAATGTCTGATTTTGCAAAGCGCAGTAAGTGTTATGATTGAAATTTTTAGGAGATATTGCGAAGTGTCATCCAAAACATTTTTCTGTATGAAACATCTAAATTAATCCTGAAGTCTTCTACATCTCACCTGCAGTAAATTTTTGAAACCGGAGCGTATGTAAGCATCACGAAGGCATGACATTGCATAGCAACGGATTCGGATCCCTCTGCGCTTTTGCGCATGCGCCGGGCGGAGTTATTTACATCAAAATAAGGGGAAAGTGAAGAATGGAAGGGTGATGTTTACATTTTAAAGAGCGTGATCTAACAAAGAACTCCGGAAATGCCCTCATATGACTCACTGCCTGACATCTCTTTCAGGTGTAAAATCGTAATTACTGAATCGTGGTAGTCTCGGAATCCGTTGCTGAACAGTAGCAAGAATTTTTTAATTCTAGATTCAAGATGATCGTCTTAAAATAGAAGCTCCTAAACTGATTCGTGAGTGGGTTATTCAGTTACGAAATGATGGATTATCTATGAATAAAATTGCTTAAATAGTTACTCAATTGATGTCTACAGTACAATATGTAACAGAAAGATTCCGTGAGCTTCAAACATTTGAGGAAAGAGATAGATCTGAAAGACCTCCGAAGCTAAGCGAGAGTTATGTTCAAGAAAATCCAGGAATAAGCGCACCTCAAGTTCCAGCAGACTTGAAGACTGCTTACAACATTAACACGGCAGGACGCGCTCTACGAAGAGTAACGCGAAGACACAAAAGGGGGGGGGGGGGCGACACCCCAATTCGTTATTTCGAAATTTAAGCAAAAGTATCAGCTTTTTTATGCTATATCTGTTCCAAATGATTCGTGCAAACAGTTACAGTTATACAAGAACAAATTTTTAGAAGAAAAGTTTAGTAAATACAGCGTGCCGGAGGTTTCCATGTTCGAAATCCGATGCCACTGAATATCAGCCATGTATGGGGCCTGTTGCACGCTAAAGCATACGTAATGGCTAAACATCCTCCGTTGGTGTGGTGCGGAAGTTTGGAGATAGAGTGGCAGCTTAGGTGTCGTTCAAAATTACGAGGTCCGTCCCAAAAATCCCCTCGTGTTGCTTCAAAACGGGACGTTAATATAACTAAAATGAATTAGTAAATAACGCATTATATTATACAGCGCATTGCGAACACATACGAAAAGTATATTTCTTTCATAGATGTTTACAACAGTTTTTATAGTAAAGAATAATCAATATCATAATCGTATACAATTTCGATGGAAAATTCTGCTTCTAATTTTCTTAGGTACACAGGAAAATATATATTATTTTGAGAAATCCAAATAAGGATTCTTATGTGCTTTATCTTTAGATCCAATATATATACTTCGTAATACTTTTTTTATTTTTCAGAATAATTTCTACAATCCTAAGCTTTTCCACCAATAGTTTTTGTGAAAGCGGCTAAAACATGCACCAGCTGACGACAGTTACATTACTTTCCGAACATTTACATCAATGTCTTGACATTTTCATTTGCATCATTATCCAGTTTAGAAGTCTTGTACCCCTAAAAATCTCCATTTTAGAAATATAGAGTGTTCTTGAATCCACTTCTTTCCTCACTTAAACTTAAATAGCGAGAAAACATTATTTTTCGGTCCCTAATACAATCACTCAATTGAAAAAAGAAACCTGACGCGAGGACGCGCAAGGGGGTGCTTCACACCCCTTATGGTGAATTCCAATAAAAAAAAATTAAAGAATTTTTCTCTAAACACGTTCTTCTCCTTCTTCTTCATTCTAATCCTTCAGATATGAATCAGATCAATCCATGAGGTCGTTCGCCTTCATCACCTCCAACACGAAACCGGTCGCTTAAGCAGGTCATCATACAGCAAGGCAACACAATCAAGTAGACGTTGCGGAAAGTTGTTGTGATCAAAAGCTGTTGCCTCAATCATGTTGCACTTTGTGCAGATATTGAACTTCTTATCACCACGAGAGAATCTGAGGGTTTTTAAGTGACCGGAAGCTAAGCGAGCCAAAGCTGTTTGGTCTTTCCTATACCCTTTAAAATGTATAGTAGCACCCGGGCCTTCACTACGATAATATGAATGAGCTGGTGGATGCCTCCAAGAAATGTTAACAAAGGCCTTTCTTCTTGAGTATAAATCAAGGTAGGTCAAGGGTTATATATAGGCCTGAAGCATGGTAGTACTTCTATAGCAAGACTATCAGCAATATCGTTATTTTTTAAATTTACATATTACACGTTCTAACATGTTCTGTCTGTTGAATTTGACCTCAAAACCAGTTAACATGTATTTGATTCATTTCAACTAATGCGAAGTCAGTATGTTTCACATTTTACGTGTCGTGGAATGTCGGAAGCCCGTTGATCGTCCCCTTCGGTTAAAATTACATCTGAAATGGTGAGAGATGTCGTTAAAAAAGCGGGCTACAATGGATCCCGGCCCCTGAAAAGCGTTTTGTAAGTCTTTTTAACAGGAAAAAGCACCTCGAGTCCGCAAAGAAGCATTTATGTAAGCCTTTATCTTTCTGGGAATGAGCTCTTCTTAGTGATGAATCAAAATTTAATATCCATGGGTAAAATTATCAAGTTATGATGAGCAGAGAACCAAATCTACACGTGCTAAATAAGAATTAATGTGGAACTGTAAAACAGATGGCGGAGGCGTCGTGGTGTGGAGTTGTATGTGTGCTGCTGGTGTTGGTAATTTATATCTTATAGAATCAAATATGGATAGGCACACGTATCTTGATATTCCAAAAAAATATTTTTAATCAGTTCAGAATGATTATCCTTTGGAACTGCATTTACTTTTCAGCGGGACAACGATCCTTAACACACCTCCAAGATTTGTCATGAATGGTGTCTCTATCATGTTAAATAGCAGCTTCATAAAACATCCCAGTCTCCCGATTTAAACCCCGAAGAGCATTTATGGGAAGAAATCGGTCGTAAATTCAAAAAATAGGAAATTAAAAACAAGTTTGAAATAAAAACTGATATTCAGATAATTTGGAGAAACATTTCACTGGAAACAGTAAAAATATTCGTGGTAATAATGCCACAATGTTTGAGCGTAGCTATGAAAGAATAAGGAGGGGGCCTAGTGACCATTAAATATAACTTGGAACATTTAAGAAAATATTAAATTTGTAAATACTGTACGGAAACTCTTTTGTTCTTCATTAGTGGCATTTTTTGATTCTTTAAATTTATTAGTTAATCACTTCGATATTTTTTCTTTATAATGTTCGTAAATAGTACATGCAATTGTGCTGAGCCAATTCGAATTTTTTTCTTCACAAAGATTTTTGTGTGACAAATTAAACTTTTATTTACGGTCATAGCTGCCTATAGAAATGATTTATCCACTTTATAAATCTAATCCGCCTTGATTACTGGAGCATAAGTGTCCTAACAGTCTTCACTGAATAATATTGTAAAGAAAAAAGTTTTAGAATTACGATTTATAAATCAATTAAAATTTTATTGAAATGACACGATATTTTCCAAAAACCAACTATATACACTCGTTAGCTATCAAAAATAAGTTTATGCAACACCATGAAAATAACGGCAATGCAGCAACCTACGATAGTGCAGTGAGTGAGTAATATCTTCTGAAAATGAAAACTCCTTTCCAAACCCTGGTGGGACTGCTGAGAAATATCTCCATTATCCCAAAAAGGATTACTAATATAATAGCCCAGATCCTCCGGTATACCTACGCTCTGACGTAACCAACAATAAAACACGCGCCATAGTCCTGCGAGACGTTAAACAGTATTATTTCATTGTTAAAGAACCTAAATTTCAGTAATTTTAAATTTAAAAGAGTAATTGTTGTACTAATTATAAATTTAATAGCTCTAAAATAGTGAAATAAAATTTTCTATCGATTGATATAAAATTTATCTCGCTATGATCAATAGTTCCCGAGAAATTTTAAATTATATAAATCATATATTTCATATTAATTTCCTTTTTTTAATAGAAAGTTGTAAATCACGTCAGTGGTATATCATGCGCGTGATATAGTTTGAACGCTAAATTGTATCTGAATGCAATCGTGGCGATGTTGTTTCCTTGCCAAGAATTAAATTAGCCACCAGTGACGTGAATCTACCATTCGTTCTCAATCGCTGTCAGTTCCCGTTAATTCCAGCTTACACGAGGACTATTAACAAATCGCAGGGCCAAACTTTCGATCATGTTGGAATTTACCTCGATGAGCCTGACTTTTCTCACGGATAGCTCTATGTTGCACATTCAAGGTCTAAGATTCCCAATCACGTTAAAATTTACACAAAGACATCTGAAATACAAGGAAAATTATTAAAAAACGAAAAATACTTCACACGGAATGTTGTTCACCAAGAGGTTTTTTGAATAAAGAAATATTTAAATAATATGTAAATAAAAAATAATATTTCCTGTCATAAAACATATTTATTTATTTGTTTTCAATCAACTTTAAACATTTCTCTCGCATATATATCTATTTAAACACGTCCGATTTGAAGGGAAATCTCTCGAATGGAGGGCCAATTTGCACCAGTCAAACAATGACGGGTGATTTTCTAGTTTTTTACAATTCTCTCCGGAAGAATGTAGCACGTTAGTCGCGAAAGCATTAATGTTGTGCATAACCTGTATGCTTTCATCTTTAGTCGCATACAACGGGGTATAAAGTTGGCTCCTGCATAGTTATTGCGGAACTGCAGCTCCCTGAACTTTTCTTCTTTTAGAGCTTTAAATTTTCGGAGGAAATACAGGGAAGAACGGAATACCCCTTCTCGTACAGAGGGATAAAATTTCTCAAAGCCTTTTAACTCAAATGTTGAGCATGCGCAGAAAACAGAGATTCGTTTCTGCTGCACGGAGTGTGAAGCTGCGGTCGAAAAACTCAGTTCCATTGATATTAGAGGAGGGGTTTAAAACATTTTTTCCCACTGTGTAAGAATTTTTCGATACACTAAAATTGGAAAATAATAAAATTAATAATTAATAAGGATATTCAATGACACATGAAAGTAAATTAAAAATGCAGTAATCGAAATTTTTTTTGTAAAAATTTACGAAAATAAAACCTCTGCACATATATCTTTTCTAACTTTGTCACTTTCATGATTATATATTATTCAACCAAGTTGCGCTTTTTTAAACGAGTGTAGGGGCTGCAGACAATATAATTTAGAAATTTGTTATGAAGTTGAACATTTAATCAAAATAAGTTTTAAATGATTACAATATTAATTGCATTATTTCAACTTCTTTGTTAAGATGGACCTACATCAAGTAAAAAATCTATTTTTAATAACTTATATTTAATTAATTCAAAATTCATTTTTAAAAAGGCCAGATTTCAATAAGGACGAAGGGCATCACTGATCAAGGTAATATAAGTTACAGCACCCTTACGCCTAACAATGCAGGAGAAGACCCTGGTCTAACCCTGATTTAAATTCCAGCTGCCTAATCTACCCTGGATTCCGTCCGAGATAGATGGATGGGTTCCTCCTTTCTCCCGAGTTGGTGCTAAACTGCAGTGTCGTGCTGCCATCTAGTGAGTTAAATCGTGACTGCGATCGAATTTTACATTCAGTGCAGTTGGATATTTCGTGCTGCCATCTATCGAAGTCATCTTGAACTATTCTAGTGATTTTTGGTTTATTCACGTTATGGAGTTAGAAGCGTAAAGCTGAGTTGTATTTCTAGAATCAAAGAGCTGAGTGGAAGAACTTGTTAAGTGAAAAATTTGAAAAAATTGATAAAATTGGCAAAAGAACATGCTGAAATCTAGTTTAAATATAGAAAGTTTATTAAATCTCTAAAGTAAAAAAATAACGAAGTTTTCATTGGATGAACATGTTAAGTGCAATGCCACTTGCAGTTTCGTCGTGGAAGAACATGTTAAGGGCACTTAACATCTTCTTTCATGAGACACCTGTTAAACTTGAATAAAATTACATTTACTTCCATTGAAGCTGAATCGTTTTCAGAGCGGGAAATCGCATTAATGCAGACGAAAATATTGACAAGACAATTCGAAAATAGAAATCGTTTGTTTTTAAAAGAAATTTTCGCATATATTCTTTACAACTTTCCCATCTGATCTAAAAAAATTGGATAAATTAAATTGGCATTGCGTAACAAATAAAGGAAAAAATTAAAGTTAAGTAAAAGAATTAAAAAAAACCCGTAATTTTTTTTATTTTCAATAATGTTTCACTTCAGCATTGCTGATGTAACTGATTCTTCTAAAATTGAAACAGGAGATAAACTACTTTTTTTACTTTAAAAGCTTTTTACTGATCACTTTAAATTTGTTTGTTTAGTTAGAATACTAATCGGGTTTTTGCTTTTTGTTTCTACAAAATTTTAATTAAATTGACTTGTGCCATGTATGTTAATAACAATATTAAAAAAGATTTTTCTATTAAAATTTTAAATACCTGTTTAACACTTATTTCCATGGTCCCAAGACATTGATAAGAACGCTTTAAAGAAAGATTTACGGATATCATTAGACTCTTCAGTGCAAAAAAGTATTGAACAGGGAACTTTGTAGAACGCGAAATATTTTTATGAAAGTAGTAAATCAAGTTAAGAGATAATAATATTAAATAAGTTTTTAAAAAGCTACTGTCTCATTACTGGGCTAAAAAGTAGATTTCCTTATTTGAATTATTTTCTACTGTTTGGTCTTTTACTTAAAATGTACTGTTATAAATATTATGAAATCTTGTCAGAAATTATGGAATAAAAATTTAATTATGTTAAACAATCAATTGATAATCAAGTTCTGAAAATATTTTATAAAATGTATTGTCATCAAGGAAACACAATTGTGAAAAATTTAAAAAGACATTAGTAATAAATGAAAAATGAATGTTAAAATTCCATTTTCACATGCAAGAAACAAGTCAAGTTATATAAAACTGTAAAAATAAGATAATAACGTTTGTGATAACCAAAGACTTGAAGCGATGGTCTTTGGACAACATATATATTATTACTATGATAATGATAGAAGAATAATATTATGAAAAAATTCGATAAAAAAAACGAATGCGAAATTATAAACACAAAGAAAGAATAAAGCAAGGCCTATTATGATCCTGATACACCTTTTAAGAAAGTTGACTTCGGGAAGCAGAGGTTGGTATCTAGAAGCTGGAACATACGCGATTTCGTCGCCAATATGGTTGGTTACCTGAGGAATCAAGCGTATTAATTCCAATGGCAACCCATCGTCTAGATCGCTTACGTCATGGCAAGCGTTTCGCGTTTTTGAGTTGTTCACATACTTCGTGGATTTTTATAAAGCTTAAAAATATTTATTAAATATTTAATTAAATAAAATATATTTCAATTAGAATGATTTCAATTATTAAAAAAATAACAAATACAACTTAGGTTTATTTAGTGCTTATAAATTTTTCCGATCACATAATTGAGAGATTTTTTCTTTGCCTTATAATAAAAATCGTTTGCATGAAATTTTTGATGCTGCTTGGTAATATTTTGAAATTCATCATTTGGAATGTTGTTTGCACCCGCGCGATGGCTTCCTTGATGCGCCGAATTGTTCATTTCTCTTTTTCATATATTTAGAGCGTTTCCTCCCAAGTGCAAATATTAGAACTGAGTAGTGTAATCTTAATTTTTTACTATTACTTGTTCCACTGCTTCATTAGAGTAATTAAAAGAAGCTCATTCCGTACATTCACTAAGCTAGCGAAGCTACTAGGATCTCACTTTGCTGAAAGCGCATCCGCTGATGTTTAGTTAAGTTCAAAAAAGTTTGCCCGGTGCCCACTTCAGATGCCGCAGGCATCGCGGAAACAATTTTTTCTGGTTCATTAGAATAATTAAAAGTAATAGATTCCTTACATTCAATGAGCTAGGAAAGCTAGTTGTTCGGTTGAAATTCAACATTTAAAACGGGAGATACTGGAACGACTAACCACAAACGCAGATGAGTTCGAAAAAAGATTAAACTTTAAACAATTAACTTTTAACTGTGACCAATGCACGTTTGTTTACCATTAGCATCCATCTTCCTTTGGCGACATGGCGCGCTGGCGCCGTTTTAATAAGACTGTGTTCCAACTGTAGATGTCAACCCTATATTTTTATTAGTAATAATTTCATTTCATAATTGCTACACTCCGAAAGTTTATAATTATTATAATTAATCGATTAATTACGTCGGAATTAATCATGATTAAACTCTTTTGAGTTGGGAAAAGTATATCAAAACCAGGGAGTTCCAATAAGCTGGTGCTTATCCGTATGGAATCGATCAAACGCTATTCCACCTTGGCTTCTACCGAGTCAATTCTCGTACCCCGTTTGGGTTCTGAGCTTTTCGCCTTTCTAATTTAATGGCTTTTTCTCGACCGAAAGAAGGGGTCTGATTCTCGTACCTCGGTCTTTTCGAACATCTCGCTTTACGGTAGGAATTGACGTATTTCTGCAGTGTGCGCAGCAAATCAAGCGATTGCCATGCGATATTTTTTGTTTATGGTTTCAGATAAAGTTCGAATTTTGAATCGCCAAAGGAAATATGGCGAAGCGTACATTTGCTTCCCAATTCGAAATTATGTTCGATTAATTTGAAAAATATCCACAAATTTCAAGTGGGAAAGTTGATCGTATCTTTTCAAAAGACACCAAGGGTAAGAGGTGGAAAGATTTAAATTCTGCTCTTATAAGATGCATTATAATGCATCTTTCTTGCTTTCATAAGTTCATTTTTAATAGGGGGGGTTAAACAATTTATCTTTTTAAAAATATACATTTATAATAATATTATACATTTCTAGAACATAAATTGCTGTCATTTTTCAATATATTAATGTAATTTTACCAGTTTTCTAGAGAGAGGAAAAGTAATAATTTATTTTCCACGCCAATTATTTTAACATGAATAACTCATATAAAATAATTTTACAAACCATTTGGTTATTTTTCGAATTACATAAGAAAACAAAACATGAAAAAATGTTATTCAATTCAGCAAGTTTTCACAACATTAAAAAATTACATCTATATCAGGGAACAAGAAAAATTCTTTTATTGTCACATTTTGCAATTACTTTGTAAATATTTGACAAATTTCTTTGAATTAAAACCCAAATAAAAAATAACTGTAATGATATATACGGAATGAAGAACGTCATTCCATACTCAATGTTAAAAAAATGTTAAAATGTTACTCTAATTCAATAAGAAAATATTAGGTAATTAAATCTTTAAATGCAATTAATCTTAGCTAATTATCCACTATCATTACTGAATATCTTGATGGAGTAATAAAAGATATAACTACTTTTAAAGATTTAATTACTTTAGATTGTAGTATTAAATTATTTAAATTCGATAAAAGATTTAACTACTTTTTAAAAAATCTAAAGTAATTGATAAATTCTGCTTCAAATTGGTCAAATGGATTACATTTATCAGGGTAAACCTTTTCAAAACAAAATTAACGTCTCAGCAGCCTCCATTTTAAACGAAAATTTGATAAGATCTGATATAAAGCAACACTTCTCGCTAGCGAATATTGTTTATGCCAGGTACAGAGCTCGCGAGAAATCGGAGTCCTTTTTTCTGAAGAGCAAGATCCCAACCAGTTGGAAAAACGGGAACGAGAATTGCACTTGTCGTTAACAGGCGGAAAAAGAGACGTCTCCCAACCCAACCGGGGTACGAGAATAGACCCGTACATCAAGTTAGACGGAAATAAATATTTTCGGAGTTTCTTGAGTAATTTAAGTTATCCATATATTTAAAAAAACAAAAGCTTCATTATTTCGGAGCCACAGACGCGCGCACCTAGCCTTTAATTCGCCCTTTGATTAAGAATTATTTGTCACATACTCAAACATATAAAATGCATTAATATCGAATAAAATATTATTTGTAGGAGGTTTTTATATGAAAAATATGTAATTCAAATACAAAAAATCTTGTTTATTATACGATTTTTGACACATAAAAGCTTAAAAGTGTAAAACACTGGAATAAAAAAAGGATCTCTACATTTCATCATCATATTTTGGACCGTCATCCAATCTTTCACACTACTTTTGAAAACAATATCAACGCCACATATTTACTTTGTTGTTGAAGAATTTCAGGATCGTCGTCCGGAATACTTGTTTCAAAGTTCATAAATAGAGAAGCTCCTCGTATAACATCGAAGTAATAATAGCGAGTGTTTACGAAGTATTAATTGCCATCTCATTTACAGTAAGGATTTCTTTGTAGGCACATGTACCAGCTCACCATGTATTTATAAAGGCTTTTGATATTAGCCTCTAAATCAAATACAAGATCCGTTAGTAAGTCCAAGAAGGAAACTGTAGACCATCACAAAATTCCTTTCTTTTTTCTTATAGTCTTTGTCAAAAAGGTGGTGAAAAACAAGAAATGCCATTTATAAAAAGAAAAATCATTTTAATAGAGTTATGTATATTGAATAATGCAGATATGCTATATATACGCATTACGCATAGCAGAAAATTCAAGAAATGGCAAAATAATTTTGAAAAATTTCGTGTCACTACCTGCAGGAAACTGTAAAGCGATTAATGATATATGTCTTAAAAACTTTCAAAAATAAATTAATATTAATTAAGAAACATTACTACATATTAAAAACACATAGATGCTCAATCAGGGAATTTAAATAGTGTGGATTCTCCACAAATTTGAATTTGTTAATTTTGAGAATTTGTATAACATCATTGAAGACGATTCAGCTAAATGTGCACATGAAAACAACAAGAGGCATATAAAGAATACAGAGTCGGAAGCGTCATCTTCATGCGACTTCCTACTCTAAAAACTGCTTCCGGATACCAACGAAAGTATATGCACACCGACGGGCTCACAACGTGCTTTTTTTGTGTTCAATATGGTGTGCAGTATTCAAAATGAAGAATATATTACATTCCTTCATTATTTTATCACCATGCACCCAATTCTGAAACAGGTGTTTCCACATTTAGCATTTGCTGCTTTCAGTGTTCATGAGATTTATTATAAAATTGTGAATTAACGTGTGTTTTTTCGCAAGAGTCATAACTGTGACCAGGCTGCTCAAAGTTTTATGCAAATTTATAGTAGTCGGTTAATTAGAGGGACGACTCTATATACATATATGTAGTAAGTAATATCTTATGTAGATATGAAGTCATAACCAATAATTCTGAAACAAATCAAATAACCAAATTTGTAAACATTGTAAAATCCCGATCCTATATTTTATAGATCGCAGTGAAAGCGTAGAATCCGTTATTTCAGAGAATAACTCTGTATATCATGACTTACCTAGTTGGATACTTAGTTATTCTATAAAATAACTGAATAATAAGCTTTAACTTCAACATATTGTTGCAAAAGTCTTACTGTGGGTGTGAGGTGTAAACAGTCCAACACGCAGGATAATGGAGAATGAAGGTTTATTTATAAATATGCAGGAAAACACGTAGCACAGGTAC
Source organism: Araneus ventricosus (assembly GCA_013235015.1). NCBI lineage: Eukaryota > Metazoa > Arthropoda > Arachnida > Araneae > Araneidae > Araneus > Araneus ventricosus. The sequence continues at coordinate 51,425 of BGPR01004325.1, read as the reverse complement.
AAGAAACTATTGTTCTTGCACAGATTACCAATGTAGACAGACAACAATTCACCGGTAATAACAGTTCAGCAGTTTGTTATCTAACAACACAAACAGTCAGCAAATAACTAGTAACGACAATAACTGCACTTTCAATAGCGCTCAGCTCACCTGCTTCCTAGCTCGCACTGCGGAAGAAACTCTAAAGTCGTTTTCAATGGATCAACACAGCCTCTCTTATACAGGCGCGGTCTTTATATGCTCTTTCCGACAGGTCGTGACGTCACACGGAGTTTTCTCATATATTCTGGTGTATCTTCTATCCTAATGGAAATATCGAGAAGATTCTAGCACCTTTGAGATCCCATATTTCGTCGCCAAATTTGACGACAAGTCGCCATGGTCGGGGGACCAGACATGGCTACTGATAGCCATCCCATACTGATCCCTGTAAAACTCTCTTACAACCATAAGACTCACATTGCTGGGAAGCGACTTTCCATGTTTGTTACAATATATATTTCTCATAAATTTTTTTCAATTCAACTAATTTTGTATAAATTTATTTCGTTTAACCCTCTGACTACTAAGAGTTCTCAAAATCTGAGTACAGTTGTATAAGGAGGTTTGCTTACTAATTGATCTGTAGAATGGATTCGTCCGCCCCGTTCCCCCTTTTCTCCTCACTGGTGTTGGGGGAGATATGAATGGAAGGCCTTTCATCTCTCCCCTAAGGGTCCCTTTAATGACCACTCGCCCAACTGCCTTCTCCCTCCTTTCGGAACAGCAACCGGCCGAAATTCGCCCCACTAGTATAAAAGTTGCATGGACGGTTACGGCCGGGTTAGGAGACAGAGTGTTAAAATAAAGCTTTATTTCGCCGCTTCTCATTCAGCTTGGAGCTGCATCCACAGACAAAGTTTAGCAGCCCAGTTCAAGCCAGATTTATTGAAAGAAGTATTTAATCCGTCAAATTTGTGAATTTTATTAAGGTAATTCAACTAGAATCCGATTGTTCAATTATTTGTGCGAAGATATGAGCCGCCTGCATGCTAAATCGCTTTTACACTCAGGTTTTTACTCTGAAATTCACTCACAATATCGCTTGAACTGAGACCCGTAAAGTTCAAGCATTTTTTCAAACCGATTTTTTACGTTAGGCTCTAAATTTTATGAAAGTGAATGCTTGCAGGAGATTGTGCACTTTTCTGACATTTTTTCAGAAATAAATAAACTTTATTTATGATTTCAGAACAATCTTCCCAGATAGCAATTTTAGTTTGCAGCAAGTTTGCTTCAAGGTTGACACGACAAGAGTGCAAGATTGAAACAAGCTTGCTGCAAGTTAACGCAAGCTTCGAAGTCACCACGCGACGAACTTACAGCAAGCTTGTCATGACAAACTCATTGCAAACATAGCAAAAACAGAGTACGGACACAACCTCGGATTAGAACTCGCGATATATCGCTTGCTAAGCGGACGCTCTAACCATTCGGCCAAATAAACTCTGAGAGGAGAATGTAGATTTCGCTAATGCATAGTTCGATTAGATTCGTATACGATTTATTTTAAACTCTTTTCTTGATTTCATTAATTTTTTAAATTTTGTTTTGAGAACATGATTTGAAATCAAAGAGAGCGGTTTTCGCTAATAACAACGTTTTGCTAGTAGAATAAATTATGAAATTAGAGTTCAAAAGTAATTACGTTTAAAATGGGACAAAAGTTATTATTTATTTCTACAAACATCGGTAGCTTTTAGGTTTAATTTTGTTTATATACGTTAAAATTTCAGCATTAAGAAAAAGGCGATATAGTTTTTTTTAAAGTGCGAGTTTTATAATTGGTAAAAAGACATAAAATGTTTTAAAATTTTTTATAAAAAACTTGGATTTTCACAAATTATCATTGATTTATTGAATTAATAAAAAGGACGGTGTAGGAGATGCTATGAAAAATCGGATGCTTTTTTTAAAACAAACACAAAGATAATTATCTCTTTATTCTGCTATCTTTGCAGGAAGCTTGTTTTGAAAACTCACAGAAAGCTTGCATTGCAAGGAGAAGTGGTGCTAGATGTCGCGGCGAACTTGTGGCATACTCGTTTTGCAAGCGAGGGTGGCGATTCTGCATTGTTAGTTTGCCACAGTTTCACTTCAAATTTGACGCGGCAAATTTGCCATGACAAGCTAATATCAAGTAAAATCAAACTTGTGCTGCTAACGTACGTGCTATCTGGGTTATAATCAAATTTAAGGTGTCCGACAATATCGAGTCTATGATTCGGAAATTAGATTTTGAGAATCTTGTATAAAGAAAAAAGACCAGTATAAAGTTTCTGAGATACTGCACATTTTTTTTTATTTAAGAAAGAATTTAAAATATAAAAACAAGTATAATAGCACATCTAAAAGGACAGACATTTTTATTCAGACAGTATTTTCCGAAGCTCTATGATGCAGGTATCTGGATCATTAAATCCATTCAATGACGTATTTTTAAGACGCCGAAAACATAACAGTTTGCAAAGAAGAAAAAATAACTGAACTTCCGACTGATCTTTTTTTCAAAATCTAAATTTAACAAAAGAAATTTCATTGACTTTTGGGTATCAGTGAAAGAAGAGTTCTAAGAATTCAGTTTTAAAGCAATAAAACATTTAACAACTTTCAAGAAAATTGGTTTTATGGACATATTAATAACAAATATCAGAGTGATGTTGAGTAGGCTCCAGAAAGAAGATTCTAGGTTCATTCGAGCCTACTTTTATAAAACTGGGCTTCATGAAAAAAGCTCAAGAATTTCAATGAAAGTGTACTACGTTTTGATAGTGTATTGTCACGATGAGCAATTGAAAAAAAAATTGACGGGAGGCTGTCTCTGCGAAACGGCAGCTGGGATTGAGGGCCGTAGACATAATTACCTTATTCAACTGTGACTTTCTGTGACTAAAGTAGCTGTATGTGAATAAAGTAGCTCTATGTGATTTTTACCTATGACCTTTCTCTGTTAAATGAAACAAAAAACAACTCAACTCAATTAAACCGATGGACAGTACATCTCAATTAAATCAACTAATAAATCAATTAATTAATTGTTAATAATAATAAAGGACAGTTAATTTATCTATTACTCAACTGTGTCTTTCTGTGACTAAAGTAGCTCTGTGACTTTGATCTAGGCTCTATGACTTTTCTCTGTTAATTGTTAATTTCAATTAATCTGAATGAATTAATTAATCTGAAATGAATTAACTATTAATCTATTAAAATCCAGTTAATATGCCGCTCACAACCGATGTGTGCGCGCGCATCGGTCGCTGTGACATCATCAAAATTCTTCGCGATTTTCACCAACTTTGCATCTTGTCTGTGACTAAACCGTAATTACAAATTCTAAAATTATTTTCGCAATCCTCTATGTCAACCTTTCTCTGTTAAATGAAACTAAAACCAATTCTCTATTTTATTTTGTTCCGGAGCTATAAGCGTTTATCTGTAGCACAAAATTCGAAGTAATTCAACAATTCTTGAGTAATATTTCGCGTAAACCTCAGATCGTTGAATGAATTGTCTTAGCCTGCGTGCGCTCGTATCGATCGCTGTGACGTCATCAAAATTTTTAGTGATTTTCAAGAAATTTCCAGCTCGACTGTGACTAAACCGTAATTCCGAATTCTAAAATTCTGTTTACAAACTTTAATGTTGACGTTTCTCTTTTCAATGAAACTAAAACCAACTCTCTATGTTGTTTGGTTGCGGAGCTATAAACATTTAAAAATACCACTAAAAGCGTCATAATTTTTTCCTTTCCCCACACAACATTAGACCACTATGGAATAGACGCGATGTATGTCTAAAGGGTCTACTCTGGTACCAACGGTTGGGTTGGGAGACGTTACTTTTCCCATTGCTAACGTGTGGAAAAAGTGACGTCTCCCAACCCAACCGGTGGTACACGAATAGACCCGCGAGTCAAAAAAGAGAAATCAAATGCAAAATAAAAAACAAATCCTACAAATGTTATAAAATTAATGCGAGTCGTTTTATTTCAGTTAGTCCGAGCCCTTAAAATTATTACTAGAAAATTCTTTGTTAGAAGGTGGTAATCAAAAATAAAATTTCTAATCAATGGTTGCAAGATGAAATAAATGTTAGGAACCATTGCTATACCAGGTGAAATCTATAAGTTGGAATACACTCTTATTAAAACGGCGCCAGAACGCGAAGTCGAAAAAAAGGTAGATGGATGGCAATGGTAAACAAACGTGCATCGGTCAAAGTTAAAAGTTAATCGTTTACAGTTTAATCTTGTTTCGAACCCATTTGCGTTTCTGGTTTGTTGTTGCACTATCTCCTGTTTCAAATGCAGAATTTCAACAGAACTGCAAGCTTTCCTATCTCACTGAATGTAAGGAACCTAACCTGTTTCTTTTATTTATTCTAATGAAACAATAGAAATTGCGCTCGCGATGCCTGCGGCATCTGAAGTGGGCTACTGGTAAATTTTTTTAACTGAGAAAACATCAGCGGCTTCGCTTTCAGCAAAGCGGGAAGCTAGTAGCTTTTCTAGATTAGTGAATATATGGAATCAACTAATTTTAATTAATCTAATGAAACAACAGAAAAATTAATAGTAAAAATATTAAGTCTTACTGATCAAGCAACTTCAAAAATTCTATGCAAACGATTTTTATTATAAGGCAAGGGAAAAAATATCTCTCAATTACGTATTCGGAGAAATGAATAATCACTAAATAAATCAAATTTCTACTTTTCATTTATTTAGTATTTAAATTTATCCTAATTAAAATATATTTTATTATTTATTTAAATTTTGAATAAATATTTCATGTTTTATAATAATCCGCATAGTATGTAAACAACTTCAAAACGCAAAACGTTTGTCGTGACGTAGGCGATCCAGCCGATGGGTTGCCAAAGGAACTAAACCGCTTGATTCTTCATGTAACCATATTGGCGACGAAATCGTGTGTGTTTCAACTTCTAGATACCAACCTGTTTGTGTTGATTCTCAGTGTTGTGGAGATAATCGCTAATGTAATTTTTGCCTCTTCACTTTGAACGTTGGGGTCCAAAATTTGGCATTTTTTCGCGCCAGAAACACATACTAAATCGGCTTTTAAACCTACTTGTTTTTTCTTTAATAGTGAAGAAAGTTCACACGTTCATCTCTTTTAGTTATTACTTTTTGGGGTTATTTAAAAGGAAGATGCTAGTCGCACGGCTTTATTTTTTGATTTTCAGCTCAAAGAATAACAAAAACCTAAAAATGTTAAACGCACATGAATCATTTCAGATATGGTTCAGAAAAACATATTTAATCCTTTGTTAGTTTCACTTCTTTTTGTCCATAAATGATTTTATATTCGCGAGAATCATTACAATCTATTTTATGATTAATTTCCCAAATTACGATAATTTTTGTTCATCCCTAATCATTAATCCTAGAGAAAATGTAAACAAGTAGTTTGAAAGAAAAATTCAAATTTTAATCGCTAAAAGCAGCAGGCACGTGCAGATTGCATGCGTATCCAAAAGATATTGAAACTGACGGATAGAATTTTCGTTACACCCAAATATTAATAATATATACAATATCAAAAATCATTCACAATGCGAGAATTTTTTAAATAATTAATTAGACATTATAATCAATAGACTGGTAATAACATCAAGAAAAGAATGAGTTATAAAAACCGATTATAAAATGGATGAAAAAATTTGAAATAACTGCCTACAATAGAATACAGAGTGCGCACAAATAAGTTTCACAAAGAGAATCATTTATATTTCCGTAATTAAATACCAAACATAGAAGATCGCCTTAACAAGGGAATGAAACAAGTAACTTTACCTTTATTACATAAGCTCGATGTGGCTACCCCCTTTTACTCTGAAAGAATGATGATAGTAAGTTCCTTCCAGTAAGTGCCAGTAGTGTTCCTTCCAGGAAGTGCCAGTAGTGTTCCATCCAGGAAGTGCCAGTAGTGTTCCTTCTTGAAGCTTTTCTCAGGTATTTCCGACGGAAATTTCTTTGCAACCACAAGTGTACCTCCGATTATAAGAATGTCAAACACAGAAAGGTTAGATATTTCTCAAATATTTGATATATCTGACCTTTTTTAATCTGAAAATGTTTAATCGGTAAATCCACTCTGTCCAAATATCATGGGGTTCATGTCAAGCAAACCAAATGCAGTGCAAATAGATGCCCTTTTCAAAGCAGTCTTCAGGTATTCTCGATGGAAATTTAGATACGATTGCATAGCCGAATAGATTTTATGCAAACCCCAGACAGCATTTCGCTTGCTATAGCCTCCATCGTTAAAAATACGCTAAAAGAATGATAAACACGAGCCATCACACTCAGATGTGGATTTCAAAGAAGTAGAGATTTTTATCTGGAAACTCAGAAGACAGTACTGATATTCTGTCAATAAACTGCTACCTTGAAATTAATATTCTGAAAATTATTCATTAATAAAACTGCTAAAGCACTTCATATACTTCCTGTATAGGTTATGATTAAACTGACATTTCCATATTAATACAAATATTTCCACTAATAAATGTAATCATTTGTACGGAAGAAGACATTTGTATAAAGGAATATCTAACACATAATTTGATATAACTTTTGAAGGTTTTTCATTTATCTGAAGAAAAAATTCTTTATTTCCACTCGAAGGCAAAGAAAAAATTTGTTCTTATATATTATTAAAAGGTTTTGCTGTCCCATAAACGGACAGATATCTCTTTTTAAAGCAGACCTTTAGGTAAAAGCTTTGCCAAATTTAGCAAGTAATATATATTCATGAAGCTCTCAGACCAGATAGTATTTTATAATGAACTTCGTAAAAGTAAGGTTATTCTTTAGCATGAGTCCGTAAGTGAGATTTTAAACTATTATTTCGAGTAAATGCTTCATCACATATTTTACAAACTTAAGGGTTTTCTTCAGAATGAGTTAGTAAAAGAAATGCTAATTTTTCATTTCGAGCGAATGCTTTACTGCACACTTCACAACGTAAGGTTTTACTTTTGTGTGTATACTTAAATGCCTCTTTAAGTTACTACCATCGCTGAATGCTTTACTGCACACTTCACAAACGTAAGGCTTTTCTTTTGTGTGAATACGTAAATGCCTCTTTAAGTTACGACCATCGCTGAATGCTTCCCTGCACACTTCACAAACGTAAGGCTTTTCTTTTGTGTGAATACGAAAATGAATTTTCAGATAAGTTAAACTGGTAAAAGCTTTATTGCAAACTTCACAAGCGTAAGGCTTTTTGTTTGTGTGAATATGTAGATGTCTCCTTAAATCGCCTCTCCTACTGAATGTTTTACTGCAGATATCACATGCATAAGGTTTTTCGTTCGAATGGGTTTGACAATGTGATTTCAAACTCGCTGCATCTGTGAATGATTTCCTGCAGACGTCGCAATTAAACAATTTCTCGCTTTTATGAACTCGTAAATGACGAACTAAGTATCTTCTTTCTTTGAAAATTCTTCCACATTCTTTACATACACTATTTCGTTCATTCGAATGAACAAGCAAATGATTCAAAAGGCTGAATTCTGAGTAGTATACTAAACCACATACATTGCATATGTGGGTCTTCTCAGGTGTATCCTTCACCAAATTACTTTTGTTCGTAGAAGCTTCTGCAGATGTTTCATAATCTTGATGTTTCTCGTCTAATTGTGTATAAAATTGCTCAGTTTGTACAAGCGGTTTCATCCTGCTTGAATGCGGTATCTTCGAAGTTGCGTTTTTATTTTCGGGAATATTTTCTTCCATGTCTGTGTCGATTCCACCAGCGACAATGTAAACAAATTTACAATCCTAACGTGGCAACTGCAGACCCACTTTCTTCCGTATTATGGAGACTTCCTGAACCGCAATTCTTCCTGTGATGCACCATTCAACTGTATATAGGGGAGAGGATGGGATATTGACACCGAAGCAGGGTTGCCGGATCAGAATGGAAAAATACCGCCAAACTACCTAAAAAATGCAACATTTTGTTTTCTTATACAAGCACTTAATTCTGAGCAAAAACCATTTGATAATTGCTTATTTCATTGAAGCGAAACTAATTAACTAAATTAAAACAAAAAATATTCTGGAAAAAGGAAATTGAAAACACCATAATATGCTTTACAATGTACATCTGTTTTCGTCAGTGCGAATTGAAATAGTATACCATCAACTCTTGTGTGTTTCATATAAACATGGTAGATTACAAACTAATGCTGTCATATTTTTTAATTTCAACTTTGTTTTCTATATTATGTTTTGTTCAATTTGTGAATCTAACTACTAATTGAATAACCAGTTGCGTGATCTGAGTTCACAAATTTTCCCTAACGGGGGGGGGGCCAGGCCTAACAGGGAGGCCCGCCAGACCCGATTCTTATATGCTCCAAAAATAAACTATTGTATATTTAATTGAAAATTAAATATTAACTTTTTGAGAGGAGAGGAGGCGTAGAATTTGATTTGATTTTGGACGTAGAAATGTGTAAGCGGCCATTTGTTTCAAAATCAAATCTGAAATTTGTTATTTATAAGTCCAATATAGCAAACATTACTAGGGGCTTCGGGACATCCTTATGGGGGAACATTTCTGTGAACCCTAAGAAACCTTGTATTTCGTCACCTTGGGAGACGCTGAGTTTCGACTCCAGTTGAAAGCAAGAAAAAGGGCAGAGGTCTAATCTTGAGCAATATCATACAGCATATGGAAGGCAATAGGATGCGGAAAGTAAGATATTTTAATGCAATGTGGTCATAGATACAATTTCATTGTGCAAATATAGGCCATTATGTTCTCAATAACGGTGCCATGACATTTTCTGCTGTCTAAATATTTAAAATTGCCTCGCATTTCTGGGTATCATCAAATTTGAAAATATTTTTAAAATCGTATTCTATTTATTCCTTATGTTTCGTATTTTGAATTTTACAGCTTAGAAAAGAAATCCGAGTTAAAAATTCGAATCTCCATCTATTCATCAGTTATGGGTGTGTGCGGGAAGTGATTGTCTGATTTAACGTAGAGTATGGATTTTACGATCCAAAATATTAGATTTTTGATAGTAATTTAAACCTCTATTAAGCAACAAAACTAATTCGGTGACATTGTTTCATAATGATGTAGTGAAAACATCACATGGATGATGAACCCTCAACTGGGGAGGTGAGATCTGACAGACCACTAAGGATGGTTTACAAATTACTCCTACTCTTGGTTTAATTGAATGGATAGGTCGAGTGGATTCTAATTTTGTGATTTGGACTACACATTTAAAGTTTCTTGAAATTTCGTTGTCTTCATATTCCAATTATTTATTGACGCGCGGTCTAGCAGACTGCACCCCTCTGCTAGTATTCCAATATTGTAAAAGATTTAGAGTGTGGCACTGTTACTTACAGAAGTGTCGTTAGCGTCTGCCCTACGGGGGTGGGGGTCATGACCTGCTGAACGGGATGTAATGAAATTGGTCTCAAATTTTCGCCAGATCTTAATTTATGTACTAGTTGAAAACCAAATTGCGTGAACGTGGTTCAGAAATTTTACCCGACGGGGGCACAGCATCCCCGACAGGGGAACCTGCCCTCAGGGCAACCCCGCTTGCGCCATCCTGCCCACAAGTATCTGCTCCATATCCGCGCTGCTGAAAGGTTAACCTCTAGACTACGGGGACTTAGGGGTATATTCTGGTACCCCGATTGGGTTGGGTGCCGCACGTTAACAACGGAACCCAACCCAACTCCCAACCCAACCGGGAGTACCAGAATAGACACCTTAAACCAGAAGAACAGCGTTGCATGCGGGAATGAAATCCTCACATATGTCTCTCACAGCAGTTGTAAAGACCCGGATTCAAAAGTAAAAACTTTTCTGGGTTAGAACAGTTGCGTCCTTAAGGAAAAGGTTAATAAGCAATTCGCACCATGCTTTCTGTGCCTGCACTATTTCTTCAGTGAAGTTTATACTGCGTGACAATTTATTACTAAGCAAAATTTTATTTACAAATCGAGTGAAAGCACCAGAGAAAGATTATAAAACAGCTCCCTCATACCCCCGTGCCTGTAACCTTTATCTTCACCATTAAAATTCGAGAGTGAATAAATGTATCTATCTATCTCTGTATGTGAGGCAATCTACTTACTAACTGCTGATCGCAGAAACGCACCGAAAGTACCAAAAGATGGGAACTAATCAATGGAATCCATATTCACCTTTTAAATTCCAAAATTCTGTTAGTTAAAAGTTATTAATTAAAAATGCCCAAATGAATGATAAATTCGGGCGTGTTTATCCATTTTATTTTTCTCGTCAATAATATTGAAATACGCGCAAGAAGAAAATTTATATTTCCATTAAATAATTTATAAGTTCTTGCTTTTTTTGTTTATTCATTTTGAACCGTATATTTTCCCCTTCAATATTATTAAGGTATCCGAATACGTTCGGAGGCCTTTTTTTAAAATAATGATATTTGAAGCAGTATTTTTGTATTTTTATATGAAATTTATGTTAAAACCTAATAAATCATAGAAAAAAGTTAAATGAATTAAATATATTTTTAAAAATTTGAAAAGACTTATATTTTTTTGCACTAAATTTGACCTTTTTTCAAACACCCTTGTTCAAAAAGAAATTATCAGAATGATAAATCCTTTAGCATATCTAATCCTTCAACTATTGGCTAGGTCCTGAAGCAAAAGTTTTGCAATGTATCTAAAAACATGTAAATTATAAGAGTTTTAGTGTGAAATCATGAATTTTTAAAGAATTTTGGCTTTTCTTCAAACCTTAAAAGATACATAACTTTTTAATGGAGCATTACTTCACTTATATTTTGGTTCATTACCTAGACAATATAATAAATAATATGTATGCCAAATTTGAGACGGATATTTTAAGATGAATTTTAGTTATCGTGTTTGAAAAATGAAAATTTTGCAAAAAATCATATTTCGAGAAAAATGAGTTTAAAGTTTATGTTTTTAATTTACAATGGGAAGAAAACAGAATTTTTCTTCAATACTCACCAGTTTTGTAGGCTAGGCATTAGTGTTTGCCAGCTTAGCACATTTTTAAAAATTTTCTGATTGGAAATTTTTTTAGTCGTTTTCTTGAGCCTTATGTGCCATTATCGTTTCCTATCATTCAGCCGCCATCGATAGATTTGAATATTGTTTTTCAGTCAAATAACTTTATAATGCCTATTAGTTGATCTAGAGATACTTTTAGTGATTGATATTGATCATAATTACAATTTATGTACTTTTCCTACGTTTATTATTAAAAATTACATCATTAACGGAGAATCAAGATAATGCAATGATTCAAAATTACCTAAATTTGCAACAATGTCATAGAAAACAAAGAAATTCACACTGAAAATCTTTCAAAATAATACCTGGTATATGTAAAATATTATAAAACAAAAATAAACAATAAAATTTAAATATCTAAAGTAAAAACAATGAAAAATGCTTCTTTATCGTGTTATTTACCACTCAATTTTCATCTGTCAATTTCTACTAAAATGTCTATAATTTCACTTCTGATCATCATATATGTAAAATAAAAACTGTTTTGAAAACTAAAAACAATAGGCGTTCAGATAAGATATTAAAAAAAAATTATGATTTTCGGTCAAAAATGGGTTTTCGAACGTATGCGGATACCTTAAAATATAGGCAAGAGGAAAGGAAGTTTCTGGTGTTTAATTTATCCGTTTGTTGTATTTTATTCGTTTATGTATTATTTTTCTTTTGCAAAATTAAATATTACTACAGTAGAACCTCGGAAATCCGAACTAGTTAAGGCTGACGTCTGTTCGAATTGTCTTGAAAATTCAGTAAAATACTCTTGATACTCCAAAAGCATTAGAGCATTCACTTTCATTAGACTGTGAAAAGCTGCGATCTGCATCGTTAAGCAAGTTTAGTTCCTTATATCTAAAGAAGATTACTGATTTTATTTCTACTAATTAACGGGTCTGTTCTGGAACCCCGGTTGGGTTGGAGACGTCACTTTTTCCGCTTGTTAGCGACTAATGCGATTCTCGTTCCCGTTTTTCCAACCGGTTGGGATCTCGCTGGGTCTAAAAAAGTACTCCGATTTCTCGCCAGCTCTGTATTTAGCGTAAACTCTTTTCGCTAGCGAGAAGTGTTTTTTCGATATCAGAATTTATCAAATTTTCGTTTAAAATGGAGGCTGCTAAGACGTTAATTGTGTTTTGAAAGGGCTTATCGGGATCAATGTAATCTGTTTGACCAATCTGAAGAAGAATTAGTTAAATCCTATATCGAATTTAAATAATTTAATCTAATAATTTAATACTACAATCTAAAGTAATCAAATCCTTAAAAGTAGTTAAATCTTTTACTACTCCATCAAGATAGTCAATAATGATAGTTGATAATTAGCGAAGATCAATTTCATTTAAAGATTTAATTACTTAATATTTTCCTCTTAAATTAAATTAGGGTAACATTTTAACATTTTTTTTTACCATTGAGTGTGCAATGACATTCCTCATTCCGTATACATCATTATAATTTATTTTATTTGGGTTTTAATTCAAAGAAATTTGTCAAATATTTACAAACTAATTGCAAAATGTGACAATAAAAGAATTCTTCTTGTCCTTATTAAAGATGTAATTTTTTTAATGTTGTTAAAACTTGCTGAATTTAATAACATTTTTCATGTTTTATTTTCTTATGTAATTGGAAAAATAATCAAATGGGTTGTAAAATTAATTTATAATATTTATTCATGTTACAATATTTGCCATGAAAAAAATTTTAATACTTTTCCTCTCTCTAGAAAACTGGTAAAATTACATCATTATACTGAAAAAAAGGGGAATTTATGTTCTTTAAATGTATAATATTATTATAAATGTATATTTTGTAAAAGATAAATTGTTTAACCCCCCCTATTAAAAATGAACTTATGAAAGCAAGAAAGATGCATTATAATGCATCTTTTAAGAGCAGAAGTTAAATCTTCCCACCTCTTACTCTTGATCTCTTTTGAAAAGATGCGATCAACTTTCCCGCTTAAAATTTGTGGATATTTTTCAAAATAATCCAACATAAATTCGAATTGGGAAGCAAATGTACGCTTCTCTATAGTTCCTTTGGCAATTCAAAACTCGAACTGAATCTGAAACCATGAAACAATGATGATCGTTTGATTTGCTGCTCGCGCAGCAGAAATATGTCACTTCCTAGCGTAAAGAGCGATGTTCGAAACGACCGAGGTACGAGAATCTGACCCCTTCTTTCGGTCGAAAGGAAGCCATTAACGTCCCGCGGTCGAAAGGTGAAACGCTCCCAACCCAACCGGGATACGAGAATAGACCCGTAAGTATCAAAAACACCCAGAAAATTATTTACCTCTGATATTCACATTTGCCTCGTTATTCCCAACTGCGGCTTATTTCAAATTGAATAAAATCTTAACACGTTGGCTTCCGCTGTGAATCGCCTGTGATTCACACATGTTTTCGAATTAGATGACTCCTTCTCTACTGTAGTCAAGGTGGCCTATTTTGGGACGGATGTCGTAAATTTGAACGTCGGTCAGATGATGAGGACGACACCTTAGATGGCACTCTCCCCTCTCCAAACTTACGCAGCACACTAACAGGAGGACGTTTGACCCCCTGCGTATGATTTAACGAGCAACAGTCCCAATATGCCACTTACATTCATTGGAATCTTGTTTCGAACGTGGAACCCCGCAGCCCCGAAGCCGACATCCTACCACTAGAACACCTTGGCATCTTACTATAGTTAAGAAATAGCAGAGAAGTTTGTAATCTAATTAGATAAAAGATCCGAATCTCAGATGTGAGTCATGGAAGTGAACATTTTAAAATAATACACGCAGGTATGGCGTAAAAATTGGCCATTTTTATTATTTTTGGAGAACATACAGAATTTAAATTCTTCAGAATAGATTGAATTATAACAATTGTCAAAACTAAATAAGAAGCTGTTGCAAGTAATAATATAATGAGTCACAGTCGGATTCGAATGTCAAGACAGGGGCATGCGACATCTAACAACTTCTTACCAATTTGTGATCAATGGAGGTGTCTTCTTTTTTATAAGGATTGCAATATAGATAGTGCCACCTAGTTCATAAGGACTGCATAAAGATATAAAATCGCTGAATGTGCGATCAAGCAACGATAATAAAGACCAAATTCTTCTTCCATTGATTTTGTAGGTGGCTCGGGCTGCAATCGATGCAGTCCAACAGTACTGTGTGTTGCTCCTTTTCTTTTTCCTCTCATCCGAGGGTGGCTTTCACTCTCTTGATTTGTTTTTCTTTGGTTGTTTTCGTTAGCTATTATTTGCTCATGGTCTTCGCTTCAATTTGCCCCTTCGGAAATTCGTCTGTTTCCATAGATATTTGGTTCTTTTTATTCGAAGTCATTTATCGAAATAAGATGCGCCGATAATTTTCCAAAATAAAATTCAAATTATTACAATTAAAAATTGAGGTCTGCATAGAAGTACATCTGTTTCCAAAAAATTCGATTCTAATCGTATTTTCTTGAGATATTGTTTTTCTTTTTCCTTGCAAAACTGCTCATGTCCGAGTTTATGAGCCTCCACTGTCTGTACGGTCGTGATCGAATCAGTATTCTGCATGTGTAGATGAAAGCAGACCACTCTTGGTGCTCTCGTGGCCTGGTGGTAGGGTGCTTGTTTCGGTGCTGGAGGGTTGAGGGTTCGAATCCCGATTTTCACTAAAGAGACTCAGTGTGTACCTAGATAGCAAAGAAGGTTGCGGAAAGGTTGCCATTTCACTTTCCAAAGGCTGTCCGCGAAAGCATTTCCGCTCAAACCATTTCGAAAAGCATTCCCAGAAAATTGAAGTAGTAAAGCGTTTTATGAACCACCTGTGCCATCGTGTGTAACCCCGTCCGGTATAGTGGTAATGCGCTTTCCTTCAAACTCTATGAACGCGGATTCGATCCCCGGCTCGGAGGACTTGAAATCGTAAAAGTAAGTTCAATTAAAAACTAGATTAATCAAATTATTTGAAATTAATAATTAAGCTTAGATTAATTAAGATTCCTAATTGATCAAATTAATTGACATTTCAGATAACTCTAAGATGGCGTCAGAAGAAGGGGGATAGAAAAGAGGGTGTGGATCCCTCTGTAGGAGTACTGCTTTGGAGGGGGAAGGGGGGGTTCCGTGTTTTGTCCGCCGAAGGAGGCCTCTTAACAACCTTTTGAAAGTCATGAAACAAGATTGAGGAGAGTTTGTAAAAAGCTTGTAATAAAAACTTGCGTAAATCTTACTAAAACCCCTACAGAAAAAATTGTTTATTGTTGACTGGCGAACCTTTCCGTCTACCTTTCCGAAAGGTTCAACCCTTGTCATGGAAAACTTTGTGACAACTCTTTACCCTTGCCGACAAAAGGTTTTCAAAACCTTTCAGACAAGCTTTCTTTGCTATCTGGGTATGATCCTGTTGCACTCTAAATCTGACGACGTTAGTCAAACGTCCTTCCGCTGTTGTGGAGCGAAAGCTTGGAGAGGGGGTCCAGCTCAGGTGTCGTCCTCGTCATCAGATTGCGGCTCAAAATTACGAGGTTGGTCCCAAAATAGCTCTAGTTAGGGCGAATATAAACAAGCTAAACTTAAACTCTTCAGGCTTTCAGGGAGATCATGCTAATCCTCATGCCGGATTTTATTATTTAACAGCGATCGTTTTCAAAAAAAGATCGATTGTTTCCACACTGACAGGTGTGTTATAGCATGTCTCGAAATACTTTTCAATCCTCTGAGTTGAACATTTGTGGGGACATTTTGAGTAAAGAACCTCGTGATCGAATTTTGCCGTCAATCATATATTTGAAGATGGGAACTGTTTTGGAGCAGGGATTGCATCAAATTAACTTTAACTCTCTGACCCCTAAGCCGGCCGTAACCGACCGTGCAACTTCTATACAAATGGGGCGGATTTCGGTAAGATAATGTTCCGAAAGCGGGGAGAAGGCAGTTGGGGGAGTGGTCATTAAGCGACTCCATGGGGTAGAGATAAGAGAAAAAAGGCCTTCCATTCACATCTTCAACCACCCGTAGTGAGGGGAAACGGGGTGGATGAATCTACTTCACCTATACATTAGTAAACAAACCTCTCTATACAACAGCACTCAGATTTTTAGAGCCCTCAGTGGTCAGAGAGTTCACCCTTCAGCGAAAAGATTTTCTTTTTCATTGACACAACATGTTTAGTAGCATCAACTATGAGCAGGGGACACTAGAAAGACAAAACAAAGATGTTTCTATTTAAGAAAATAATAACCCTGGATTAGGATATTGACATATAATGTGATTGAAAAAAGTTTTAGAAAGGAAGCCAACGTTAAGACTAAATTGGCATAATTTCGAATCTTTCCTTCATATCTTCAGTAACTACTGAAATATCATTAATTTGAGTATTTAGGAATGACTCTATAATAAATGTCTGAGTTTACAAAATGCAGTAAGTGTTTTGATTGACATATTAAGGAGATATTGCTAAGTGTCATGCAAAACATGTTGCCATATGCAACATCCAAATTATTCGTGAAGTCTTCTAAACTCACCCGCATTAAATTTTCGAAACCGGAGCGTACGTAAGCATAACGAAAGCATGATATTGTATAGCAACGGGTTCGGGAACCTTCCGCGCTTTTGCGCATGCGCCGGGCACAGGGGACAGATTAAAAAACGCGCATAAGTCAGAGACGCGTATAAGTGAAAAATCACAAAGGGAGATTCAAATTGAAATATCAATACAGTGTACATGTATTTGTTAATTAATACTATTGAAAAAAGTAAATAAGATATTTCAAAATTCAAATACGTCTATAACTTCCGTAAATTATTTTTAAGAACGCAAAGAATATAGAAATGCTCCCGATTTTTTAAAATTTCTCTCAATGTGGATTCTGTGACATTAAAATACTCCGCTAAAATTTTTTTCGAGGTGCAAAGATTTTCTCCGAATTTTTTAATACCATGCATTTTAAACGAAAGCGACAATTTCGTTCTTTTCGCCATTTTAAAACGTAACCATCTAACCATAACCAAAACTCCAAAGATGATTTTTTTCGTGAGCGATTAATGCCACGTGGTACATAAAATACTGACCTCTCTAATTGGCTGCTGCGTAAATGCGCCTTTTACTGACGCCAATCACAAGAAACCCCTCGTACACCTCTGTGGGTAAGTTAGAGGAATGTGTTCATGGAATCTGAAGAATAGAGGAAGGGCGAGGGAATGCATTCTTCGAAACAGAACAAAAATTGTTTTGCTGGAAAAAAAACTTTTTGAACTAAGGAAATTTTCGCGACGCGCATAAGTGAGAAGTGCTTTTTTAGTGCGGCGCATAAATGAATAAGAGTTATCATTGTTTTCCAATATTCCTGGCCCTGAAGCGGAAAAAACGCGCATAAGTGAAAAACGCGCATAAAAGAGAGCGCGTATAAGTGAGAATTCAGTGTAATTCAAATACAAAAAAAATTTGTTTATTATACGATTTTTGACACATAAAACTATAAAAGAGTAAAACACTGGATTAAAAAAAGGATCTCTACATATCATCATCATATTTTGGACCGTCATCCATTCTTTCACACTACTTTTTAAAACAACTTCAACACCACATATTTACTTTGTTGTTGAAGAATTTCTGGATCGTCGTCCGGGAAACGCGTTTCAAAGTTTATAAATAGAGAAACTCCTCGTATAACATCGAAGTAATAATAACGAGTGTTTACCAAGTATTAATAGCCATGTCATTTGCAGTTAGGATTTCTTTGTAGGCATATGTTCCAGCTCTTCTTGTGGTTGC
The DNA here is from genome assembly GCA_013235015.1 of Araneus ventricosus. Classification (NCBI taxonomy): domain Eukaryota; kingdom Metazoa; phylum Arthropoda; class Arachnida; order Araneae; family Araneidae; genus Araneus; species Araneus ventricosus. The sequence goes on along the minus strand of BGPR01004325.1, from coordinate 33,522 downwards.
AACGGCTTTTGATATTAGCCTCTACATTAAATACAAGATCCTTTAGTGTATCCAAGAAGGAAAGTATAGACCACCACAACATTCCTTTCTTTTTTTCTTTTAGTCTTTGTCCACAAGGTGGTGAAAAGCAAGAAATGCCATTTCTAAAAGGAAAAAAAAATCAAAGAAAAATCATTTTAATAGAGTTATGTATAGTGAATAATGCAGATATGCTATATACGCATAACACATAGCAGAAAATTCCAGAAATGGCAAGTTAATTTTGAAATATTTCGTGCCACTATCTGTTCGAAACTGTGAAGCGATTAATGATCTATGTCTTTAAAACTTACAAAAATAAATTAATATTAATTAAGAAACATTACTAAACATTAAAAACACATAGATGCGTAATCAGTGAATTTAAATAGTATGGATTCTCCTGAAATTTGAATTTGTTTATTTTGAGAATTTGTATAACATCATAGAAGACGATTCAGGTAAATGTGCATGTGAAAACAAACAAGAGGCATATAAAGAATACAGTCGGAAACGCCATCCTCATGCGACTTCCTACTTCCAAAGCTGCTTTCAGTATACCAACGAAAGAATAAGCACAGCGACGGGCTCACGACGTGTTATTTTTTTGTTCAATATGGTGTGCAATATTCAAAATGAATAATATATTACATTCCTTAAATATTTTCTCACCATGCACCGAATTCTGAAACGGGCTTTTTCACATTTAGCATTTGCTGCTTTCAGTGTTCATGAGTTTTATTATAAAATTGCGAATTAACGCATTTTTTTTCGCAAGTCATAAATGTGAACAGGCTGCTCCAAGTTTTTTGTAAATTTACAGTAGTCGGTTAACTCGAGGGACGACTCTATGTACATATATATAGTAATTAATATCTTTTGTAGATATGAAATCAAAACTAATAATTCTGAAACAAAACAAATAACCAAATTTGTAAACATTGTAAAATCCCGATCCTATATTTTATAGATCGCAGTGAAAGCGTAGAATCCGTTATTTCATAGAATAACTATGTATATCATGAATTACCTAGCTGGATACTTAGTTATTCTATGAAATATTTGAATATTAGGCTTTAACGGCAACATATTGTTGCACAAGTCTGTCTGTGGGTGTATGGTGTAAACAGTCCAATACGCAGGATAATGGAGAATGAAGGTTTACTTACAAATATGCAGGAAAACACGTAGCACAGGTGCAGGAGACAATAGTTCTTGCACAGATTACCAATGCAAATAGACAACAATTCACAGGTAATAACAGTTCAGCACTTTGTTATCTAACAACACAAACAGTCTGCAAATAACTAGTAACGACAATAACTGCACTTTCAATAGCGCTCAGCTCACCAGCTTCCTTGCTCGCACTGCGGAAGAAACTCTAAAGTCGTTCCCAATGGATCAACACCCTACCTCTGATACAGGTGCGGTCTTTATATGCTCTCTCCGACAGATCGTGACGTCACATGGAATTTTCTCGTATATTCTGGTGTATCTTCTCTCCTAATGGAAATATCGAGAAGATTCTAGCAACTTTGTGATCCCATATTTCGTTGCCAAAGTCGCCAAGTTTGTCGCCAGGGTCGGGGAACCAGACGTGGCTACTGCTAGCCAGCCCATACTTATCCCTGTAAAACTCTCTTCACATTGCTGGGAAGCGACTTTACATGTTTGTAACAATATATATTTCTCATGAACTTTTTTCAATTCAACTAATTTTGAATAAATTGATTTCGTTTAACCCTCTGACAACAAAGATTTCTCAAAATCTGAGTACAGTTGTATACGGAGGTTTGCTTACTAATTGATCTGTCGAATGGATTCTTCAGCCCCGTTCCCCCTTTTCTCCTCACTACGAGGGATGGGAGATATGAATGGAAGGCCTTTCATATCTCCCCTAAGGGTACCTTTAATGACCACTCGCCCAATTGCCTTCTCCCCCTTTCGGAACAGCAACGGGACAAAATCCGCCCCACTAGTATAGAAGTTGCATGGACGGTTACTGCCGGGTTAGGAGTCAGAGTGTTAAAATAAAGCTTTATTTCCCCGCTTCTCATTCAGCTTCGAACTGCATCCACAGACAAAGTTTAGCAGCGAAGCCCAAGCCAGATTTATTGAGAGAAATATTTAATCCGTCAAATTCTGAATTTTATTAAGGCAATTCACCCAGAACCCGATTGTTCAATTATTTGTGCGAAGATATGAGCCGCCTACATTCTAAATTGCTTTTACACACAGGAATGAGATGGCTTTCGTTCTGAAATGAACTCACAATATCGCTTGAACTGAGACCCGTGAAGTTCAAACCTTTTTTTCAACCGTCTTTTTACGTTTGCCTCTAAATTTTATGAAAGTGAATGGTTGCAATAGCTTGTGCACTTTTCTGACATTTTTTCAGAAATAAACTTTATGATTTTAGAGCAATTCTACTAGGTAGTAATTTTAGATTGCAGCAAACTTGCAGCAAGCTTGCACTGCAAATCTTCAATCTTGCAGCAAGGTTAACACGACAAGAGTGCAAGCTTGTCATGACAAACTCATTGCAAACATAGCAAAAACAGAGTACATACACAACCTCTGATTAGAACTCTACCTAGTGCTTCCTAAGCGGACGCCTAATCATTTGGCCAGATAAACTCTGAGAGGAAAAGATAGATTTCGCTAATGCATTCTTCTATTCGATTCAAATACGATTTATTTTAAACTGTTTACTTAATTTCATTAATTTTTTGAGTTGAGGATATGATTTGAAGTAAAAGAGAGAGCGATTTCCGCTAATAGCTACGTTTTGCTAGTAGAATAAATTATGAAATTAGAGTTTAAAACTAATTACTTTTAAAATAGGACAAAAGTTATTATTTATTTCAACGAACATTGACTGCTTTTTAGGTTTAATTTTGTTTATATACGTTAAAATTTTAACATTAAAGAAAACTATATCGCCTTTTTCATAAAGGGCGAGTTCCGTATTTAGTAAAAAGATGGAAAATGTTTCAAAATTTTTTTTTATGAACAAGTTAGTTTTTTCACAAATTATCATTGATTTATTGAAATAATAAAAAGAAGGACGGTTTAGGAGATGCTATTAAAAATCGGATGTTTTTTCAAAACATAGACAGAGACAATTTCTTTTTATTGTGCTATCTTTGCAGGAAGCTTGTTTTGCAAACTCACAGCAATCTTGCATTGCAAGGAAGGGTGGCGCTGGTTGTCACGGTGAACTTGTGACAAACTCGTTTTGCAATCGAGGGTGGGGATTCTGCACTATTAGTTGGCCACAGTTTTACTTCAAGTTTGACGCGTCAAATTTGCCATGACAAGATAATATCAAGTAAAAATCAAACTTGCTGCAAACTTACGTGCTATCTGGGTTATAACCACCTTTAAGGTGGAAGAAAAAATTGAGTCTATGCTTCGGAAATTAGATTTTGAGAATCTTGTATAAAGAAAAAAGACCTGTATAAAATTTGAGATAATGCACATTTTTTTATTTAAGAAAGAATTTAAATTTTAAAAACAAGTATAATAGCACATCTAAAAGGACAAATATTTTTATTCAGACAGTATATTCTGAAGCTCTATGATGCAGTTATCTGGATTATTAAATCCATTTAATGAAGTATTTTTAAGACGCCAAAACCATAAGAGTTTGCGAAGAAGAGAAAATAACTGAACTTCCGACTGATCTTTTTTTAAAATCTGAATTTAACAAAAGAAATTTCATTGACTTTTGGGTATCAGTGAAAGAAGAGTTCCAAGAATTCAGTTTTAAAGCAATAAAATATTTAACATCTTTCAAGAACACTGGTTTTATGGGTATATTAATAATAAATATCACAGTAAGTTTGACTTGGCTCCAGAAACAAGGTTATATCTATCTTCATTTGAGCCTACTTCTATAAAACTGGGCTTCATGAAAAAAGCTCAAGGATTTCAATGAAAGTGTCTTATGTTTGGATAGTGTATTGTCACGATGAACAATTAAAAATAAATTGACGGGAGGTTGTCTCTGCGGAACGGCAACTGGGATTGAGGGCCGTAGACTTGCTTACTTTGAGCAACTGTGACTTTCTGTGACTAAAGTTGTTCTTTGTGAATAAAGTATCTCTATGTGCTTTTGACCCATGACCTTTCTCTGTTAAATGAAACTAAAACCAACTCAACTCAGTTACATCGATATAAAGGACAGCTCAATTAAATCAACTAATAAATCAATTAACAAAAATTGACGGGAGGCTGTCTCTGCGAAACGGCAACTGGGATTGAGGGCCGCAAACTTGTTAACAGTAGTAAGGGCAGTTAATTAATCGATTATACAACTGTGTCTTTCTGTTATTAAAGTAGCTCTGTGACTTTGACCTAGGCTCTATGACCTTTATCTGTTAAATGAATTAATCTGAATGAATTATTAATCTGAAATGAATTAAATATTATTCTATTAAAATCCAGTTACTATACCGCTCACAACCGATGCATGCGCGTGCATCGTTCGCTGTGACATAATCAAAATTCTTCGCGATTTTCACCAACTTTGCATCTCGTCTGTGACTAAACCGTAATTACAAATTCGAAAATTATTTTCATAATCCTCTATGTCAACCTTTCTCTGTTAAATGAAACTAAAACCAACTCTATTATATTTTGTTGCGGAGCTATAAGCGTTTAACTGTAGCACAAAATTCGACGTAATTCAACAATTCTTGAGTAATATTTCTCGTGATCCTCATATCGATGAATGAATTGTCTTAGTCTGCGTTCGCGCGAATCTGTCGCTGTGACGTCATCAAAATTTTTTGTGATTTTCACCAAATTTCCATCTCGACTGTGACTAAACCGTAATTCCGAATTCTAAAATTCTTTTTCCAAGCTTTTATGCTGACGTTTCTCTATTAAATGAAACTAAAAGCAACTCAGTTAAACTGATCCATAAAAATTATTACTAGAAAATTCTTTGTTAGCAGGTGGTAATCAAAAATAAAATTTCTATTCAAGGGTTGCAAGATGAAATAAAGGTTAGGAACCATTGTTATAATGGTTGAAATCTAGAAGTTGGAATACACTCTTATTAAAATGGCGCCAGAACGCAAAGTCGCCAAAGCAAGATGGATAATAATGGTAAATAAACGTGCATCGGTCACAGTTAAAAGTTAATCGTTTAAAGTTTAATCTTGTTTCGAACCCATTGCGTTTGTGGTTTGTCGTTGCACTATCTCCCGTTTCAAATGTAGAATTTCAACAAAACTACTAGCTTTCCTAGCTCATTTAATCTTCTTCTCTTTTTTCTTTTAATTATTCTAATGAAACAATAGAAATTGTGTTCGCGATGCCTGCGGCATTTGAAGTGGGCTACTGGTAAATTTTTTAACTGAGAATATGTCAGATGCTTCGCTTTCAGCAAGGCGGGAAGCTAATAGCTCTGCTAGCATAGTGAATGTATGGAATCAGCTAATTTTAATTAATCTATTGAAGCAGAAGAACAATTATTAGTAAAAATTTTAAGACTTACGCAGTTCTAATATTTGCACTTGAGAGGAAACGCTCCAACTATATAAAAAAAATGAACAATGCGGCGCATCGAGGAAATCATCGCGCAGGTGAAGACTGCATTTCAAATGATGTATTACAAAATTTGATCAAGCAACTTCAAATATTCCATGCAAAAGATTTTTATTATAAGACAAAGAAAAAAATAATCTCTCAATTATGTATTCGGAGAAATGTACAATCACTAAATAAATCTAAGTTCTATTTTTCATTTATTTACTATTTAAATTTATTCTAATTAAAATATCTTTTATTATTTTTTAAATATTTTATAAATATTTGTAAGTTTTATAATAATCCACGTACTATGTAAACAACTTAAAAACGCGAAACGTTTGCCGTGACGTAAGCGATCTAACTGATGGGTTGGCAATGGAACTAATCAGCTTCATTCTTTAGGTAACCATATTGGCGACGAAATCGCGTTTGTTCCAACTTCTAGATACCAACCTGTTTGTTTCGATTCTCAGTGTAGTGGAGAGAATCGCTAACGCAATTTTGGCCACTTCACTTTTGAGCGTTTGTGTCCAAAATTTGGCATTTTTTGACGCCAGAAACACATACCAAATCTACTTTTAAACCTGATTGATTTTCTTTAATAGTGAAGGAAATTCACACGTTCGTCTCTATTATTTATTTTTTGTGTTATTGTAAAGGAAGATGCAAGATGCACGGCGTTTATTTTTTTCGATTTTCAGCTCAAAGAATAACAAAGACCAGTAAAATGTTAAACGCACATGAATCATTTAAGGTATGGCTAGAAAAAACATTTAATCCTTTGTTAGTTTCACTTCTTTTCGTCCATAAATAATTTTATATTCGCGAGGAACATTGCAATCTATTTTATGATTAATTTACCAAATTACGATAATTTCTGTTCATCTCTAAACATTAATCCTAATGAAAATGTAAACAAGTAGTTTGAAAGAAAAATTCAAATTTTAATCGCTAAAAGCAGCAGGCACGTTCAGATTGCATGCGTATCCAATAGATATTGAAACTAAAGGAGAGACTTTTCCTTACACCCAAATATTAATATTTACAAGATCAAAAAACACTCACGATGCGAGAATTTTATAAAATACTTAATTAGACATTATAATCAATAGACTGTTAATAACATCAAGAAAAGAATGAGTTAATATAGAATAATTATAAAAAAGATGAAAATATTTGAAGTAACTGCTTACAACAGGAAACAGAGTGCTCAGAAATACGTTTGGAAAAGAGAATCATTTACATTTCCGTAATTCAATAGCCAAACATAAAAAATCGTCTTAACAAGGGAATGAAACAAGTAACTTTACCTTTATTACAAATGTTCGATGTCGCCACCCTCTTTTACTCTGAAAGAGTGATGATAGTAAGTTCCTTCCAGTAAGTGCCAGTAATGTTCCTTCCAGGCAGTGCCAGTAATGTTCCTTCCAGGAAGTGCCAGTAATGTTCCTTCCAGGAAGTGCCAGTAATTTTCCTTCCAGCAAGTGCCAGAAGTGTTCTTTCTTAAAGCAATTTTCCTGTATTGGCGATGGAAATTTCGTTGCAACCATGAGTGTACCTCCGATTATAAGTTTGTCAAACACAGAAAGATTAGATATTTCTCAAATAGTCGATATGACTGATCTTTTTTACTCTGAAAATGTACAATCGGTAAATCCACTATTTTCATATATCATGGGGTTCATGTCAAGCAAACCAAATGCAGTGCAAATAGTTTCCCTTTTCAAAGCAGTCTTCAGGTATTCTCGATGGAAATTGGGATGCGATTTCTTAGCCGAATAGATGTTTTGCAGCACCCAGACAGCATTTCGCTTGCTATAGCCTCCATCGTTAAAAATACGCTAAAAGAATGATAAGCATGAGCCATAACACTCAGATGTGGATTTCAAAAAAGTAGAGATTTACATCTGCATCTGCATACCCTCGCCGATCCTGCCCACCCAAAGGGTTTAGGGCCAAAAGGAATCGGCGGGGAGAGAGGGCCCCCAAGCACTCCGAAGGAACAGCGCGCCCCGGCCCCACGGGCAGGATTTATTGAGTCAATTGAGCTTATTACAATCATTGCCCTGTAACAGGGGCAGTACGTAGAAAAACAAAATATTTGAACACATAAAAAAAACATATATAAAATGACAAACTACGCCAAAGGGCGGAATATGATAAAACAGGACAACACTTTACACAAACACACACAAACACACATACAACAAACACAACCAAGTCGTTAAAAAATCAGATTAAAGCCAAAATACTAAAATGAACATCAAGAATTAAAATCACGATAAAGGCAACCAAGGAAAATGACCCAGGGCGAGATAAAATCTGTAGTTGCATTCAGAGACACTATCAGATAAAAGAAGTGTTAAAAGATTAAAATCGCCTCAGCACCCTCTAAGGGGTCCTCTCTACAACCTACCAACGGAGATCCCCAGGGAGATCGTAAATTAAAAGCGCGCCAAGAAAAGACTTACATCTCTTGCTATACAAGGACCGACAATGATGGGTGCTCACATTAGGAGAGCGGTACCATAGGTTAAAGATAAATATTAAAAATACAATTTTATTAAAATCAAAGTTCAATAATAAAATATCTAAAAAAATCTATACAAATAGTCAAAAATCTAAAAGTCTAAAAACATCAAACACAACTATAAAATGGTCAGATCCACAGTCACCACAATGAACTTATAAAATAGGGCCCAATGAGCTAGTAAATGAAGTGATGATAGGATGGGGACACGGAGCGGCCTTCACGCCTTGGGAGGCCCTACCAGGAGTATAAAACTCCCGACGTACTTCGCCCACTCCATCGTGAAGTCCCCATAAAAAAAATGAGATTAATGGAGATTAGACTACATTAGGTCCAAAAAACATGAAGATTTAACAGATGTAATGACATAAACCGGTCCAGCAGGCTAGGAAGACAGTAAAGATACAATAAAAAAGAATGTTAAGAAGAAAAAAAATTTAAAAATTAGGAGTCCCCAGAACTGGTCAGCGAATCGCAAACCCCGTTACTGATCCTGAATGAATTTGTTAGTTTTACGATAGCCTGATTATTATTCATTAAATTTGAGAACCACGCTTTTCGATGAGCGTCTGCGGGTTTTAGAGATTTACATCTGGAAACTCAGAAGACAGTACTGATATTTTGTCAATAAACTGCTACCTTGAAATTAATATTCTGAAAATTATTCATTAATAAAACTGCTAAAGCACTTCATATACATCCTGTATAGATTATGATTAAACTGTCATTTCCATATTAATAAAAATATTTCCACTAATAAATGGAGGAAGAAATTTGTATAAAGGAATATCTAACACATAACTTGATATAACTTTTGAAGGTTTTTCATTTACGAGAAAAAAAATTCTTTCTTTTCTCTCGAGGGCAATTAAACAATTTGTTCTTGTATATTATTAAAAGGTTTTTCTGTCCCATAAGTGGACAGATATCTGTTTTTAAAAAAGACCTTTAGGTAAAAGCTTTGCCACATTTAACAAGTAACATATATTCATGAAGCTCTCAGACCAGATAGTATTTTATAATGAACTTCGTAAAAGTAAGGTTATTCTTTAGCATGAGTCCGTAAGTGAGATTTTAAACCATTACTACGAGTAAATGCTTCATCATATATTTTACGCACGTAAGGCTTTTCGTCAGAATGAGTTAGTAAATGAGATGCTAATTTTTCATTTCGAGCGAATGCTTTACTGCACACTTCACAAACGTAAGGTTTTTCTTTTGTGTGAATACGTAAATGCACCTTTAAGTTACTACCATTGCTGAATGCTTTACTGCACACTTCACAAACGTAAGGTTTTTCCTTTGTATGAATACGTAAATGCCTCTTTAAGCTACGACCCTCGCTGAATGCTTTACTGCACACTTCACAACCATAAGGTTTTTCCTTTGTGTGAATACGAAAATGAATTTTCAGATAAGTTAAACTGGTAAAAGCTTTATTGCAAACTTCACAAGCGTAAGGCTTTTGGTTTGTGTGAATACGAAGATGTCTCCTTAAATGGCCTCTCCAACTGAAAGTTTTACTGCAGATATCACATGCATGGGTTTGACAATGTGATTTCAAACTCGCTGCATCTCGGAATGATTTCCTGCAGACGTCGCAAACAAACAATTTCTCGCTTTTATGAACTCGTAAATGACAAACTAACTTCCTGTTTTCTTTGAAATTTCTTCCACATTCTTTACATACACTATTTTGTTCATTCGAATGAACAAGCAAATGATTCAAAAGGCTCAATTCTGAGTAGTATATTAAACCACATACATTGCATATGTGGGTCTTCTCAGTTGTATCCTTCACCAAATTACCTTTGTTCATAGAAGCTTCTGCAGATGTTTCATAATCTTGATGTTTCTCGTCTAATTTCGCATAAAATTTCTCAGTTAATACAAGCGGTTTCATTTCGCTTGAATGCGCTATCTTCGGTGTAGCGTTCTTATTTTCGGGAATATTTTCTTCCATGTCTGTGTCGATTCCATCAGCGACAATGTAAACAAATTTACAATCCTAACGTGGCAACTGCAGACCCACTTTCTTCCGTATTATGTGAGACTTCCTGCACCGCAATTCTTCCTGTGATGCTCTATTCAACTGTAAATAGGGGAGAGGATAGGATATTGAAACCGAAGCAGGGTTGCCGGATCGGAATGGAAAAATACCGCCAAACTACCTAAAAAATGCAACATTTCGTGTTTCTTATACAAGCACTTATTTCTGAGCAAATAACCATTTGATAATGCTTATTTCATAGAAGCGAAACTAATTAACTAAATTTATTAAATTATTTAATTGAAAACACCATAATATGCATTGCAATGTACATCTGTTTTCGTCAGTGCGAAATGAAATGTATAACCTCAACTCGTGTGTTTCATATAAACATGGTAGATTACAAGCTAATGCTGTGATATTTTTTAAATTCAATTTTGTTCTCTATATTATGTGTTGCTCACTTTCTGAAACTAACTACTAACTGAATAGCCAGTTGCGTGATCCGAGTTCACAAATTTTCCCTAACGGGGGGGGGGGGACCGCGTCCCCGACAGGGAGGTCTGCCAGTCCTGATTCTTATATACTCCAAGAATAAATTATTGTATATTAAATTGAAAATTAAATATTAACTTTTTGAGAGGGGAGGAGGCGTAGAATTTGATTTGACCTTGGACGTAGAAATGTGTAAACGGCCATTTGTTTAAAAAACAAATCTGAAATTTGTTATTAAAAAGGCCAATATGGCAAATATTACTAGGGTCAGCAAAATTACGGAGGGGGGGACATCTCTGTGAACCCCAAGAAACCGTTGTATTTCGTCACCTTGGGAGACGCTGAGTTTCGACTGCAGTTGAAAACAAGAAAAGGGACAGAGGTCTAACCTTGAGTAATGTCATACATCATATCTAAGGCAGTAGTATGCGGAAAGTAAGAAACTTTTAATGCAATGTGGTCGTAGATACCATTTTACTGTGCAAATATAGGCCATTATGTTTTCGCTAACGGTAGCATGACATTTTCTGATGTCTAAATATTAAAAATTGCTTCGCATTTCTATGTATCATCAAATTTCAAAATATTTTGAAAATCGTATTCTATTTATTCCTTATGTTCCGTATTTTGAATTTTACAGCTTAGAAAGGAAATCCGAGTAAAAGATTCGAATCTAAATCCATTTATCAGTTATGGGTGTGTGCGGGAATTGTGTGTCTGATTTAACGCAGAGTATGGATTCAACGATCCAAAACATTGGAATTTTAACAGTAATTTAAATCTCTATTATATAACAAAACTGATTCGGTGAAATTGTTTGATAATGATGAAGTGAAAACATCACATGGATGCTGAACCCTCAACTCGGAAGGTGAGATCCGACGGACCGATAAGGATGGTTTACAAACTACCCTTACTCTTAGTTTGATTGAATGGATTTATCAAGTAGATTCTAATTTTGTGATTTGGACTACACATGTAAATTTTCTTGAAGTTTAGTTGTTTTCATATTCCAATTATTTGCTGACGCGCGGTCTAGCAGACTGCACACCTTTGCTAGTATTCCATTATTGTGAAAGATTTACAGTGTGGCACTGTTACTTAAAGAAGCGGCGTTAGGGTCTGCTTTACGGGGTTGGGGTCATGACCTGCTGAACGGGATGTAATGAAATTGGTCTCAAATTTTCGACAGATCTTAATTTATCTACTAGTTGAAAACCAAATTGCATGAACGGGGTTCAAAAATTTTCCCCGACGGGGGCACAGCATCCCCGAAACGGGGACCTGCCCTCAGGGAACCCCGCTGGTGCCACCCTACACACAAGTATCTACTCCATATGCGCGCGCCTGAAAGGTTAATCTCTAGACTTAGGGGACTTAGGGGTCTATTCTGGTACCCCGGTTGGGTTGGGTTCCGGACGTTAACAATGCAACCAAACCCAACTCCCAACCCACCCGGGGGTACCAGAATAGACACCTTAAACCAGAAGAACAGCGTTGCATGCGGGAATGAAATCCTCACTTGTGTCTGGTACAGCAGTTGCAAAGACCCGTATTCAAAAGTAAAAACTTTTCTGGGTTACAACAGTTGCGTCCTTAAGGAAAAGGTTAATAAGCAATTCGCACCATGATTTCTGTGCCTGAACTATCTCCTCAGTGAAGTGTATAGTACGTGGCATTTTGTTACTAAGCAAAATTTTATTTACAAACCGAGTTAAAGCAACAGAGAGAGATTATAAAACAGCTCCCTCATACCCCCGTGCCTGTAACCTTTATCTTCACCATTAAAATTCGAGATTGAATAAATGTATCTATCTATGTATGTATGTGAGGCTATCTCCTTACGAACCGCTGATCGCAGAAACGCACCGAAAGTGCCAAAAGATGGGAAATAATCAATGGAATCCATATTCACCATTAAAATTCCAAAATTCTGTTATTTAAATGTTAATAATTAAAAATGCCAAGATAAATGATAAATTCGGGCGTGTCTATCCATTTTTTATTTCTCGTCTTTAATATTCAAATACGCGCAAGAATAAAATTTATATTTCAGTTAAATAATTTATAAGTTCTTGCTTTTTTTGTTTATTAGTTTTGAACCGTATATTTTAGCCTTCAATATTATTAAAATATAGGCAAGAATAAAGGACGTTTCTGGTGTTTAATTTATCCGTTTGCCGTATTTCTATTCGTTTATGTATTATTCTTCTTCTACAAAATTAAATATTACTACAGTAGAACCTCGGAAATCCGAACTTTATAAGGCTGACATCTGTTCGGATTCAGGGAAATTCGGATTATCCTTAAAATTCTGTAAAATACTCTTGATATTATTTTCTTATTTTTTCTTTTGCAAAATTAAATATTACTACAGTAGAATCTCGGGAATCCGAACTAATTAAGGCTGACGTCTGTTCGGATTCTCCTGAAAATTCGGTAAAATACTCTTGATACACCAAAAGCAGTAGAGTATTCACTTTCAGTACACTGTGAAAAGCTGCGATCTGCCTCGTTAAGCAAGTTTAGTTCCTTTTATCTAAAGAAGATTACTGATTTTGTTTCTACTAATTAACGTGTCTATTCTGGTACCCTGATTGGGTTGGGAGACGTCACTTTCTCCGCCTGTCAACGAAAAGTGAGATTCTCGTTCCCGTTTTTCCAACCGGTTGGGATATCGCTCGTTCAAAAAAAGGACTCCGATTTCTAGCCAGCTCTGTACCTGGCGTAAACGCTATTCGCTAGCGAGAAGTGTTGTTTCGATATTAGAAGTTATCAAATTTTCGTTTAAATTGGAGGCTGCTGAAACGTTAATTGTGTTTTGAAAGGGATTATCGGGATAAATGTCATCCATTCGACCAATCTGAAGAAAAATTTATCAATTACTTTATATTTTTAAAAAAGTAGTTAAACCTTTTATCGAATCTAAATAAATTAATCTAATAATTTGATACTACAATCTAAAGTAATTAAATCTTTAAAAGTAGTTAAATCTTTTACTACTCCATCAAGATAGTCAATAATGATATTTGATAATTAGCTAAGATCAATTACATTTAAAGGTCTAATTACTTAATATTTTCTTATATTTTCTAATATTTCTTTACCTCTCTCTAGAAAACTGGTAAAATTACATCAATATAATGAAAAAAAGACTACAATTTATGTTCTGTAAATTCATAATATTATTATAAATGTATATTTTGTAAAAGATAAATGATTCAACCCCCCTCTTAACAATGGACTTATGAAAGCAAAAAAGATGCATTATAATGCAACTTATAAGAGCAGAATTTAAATTTTCCCACCTCTTAGTCTTGGTGACTTTTGAAAAGATACGATCAACTTTCCCACTTAAAATTTGTGGATATTTTTCAAAATAATCCAACATAATTCCGAATTCGGAAGCAAATGTACGCTTCTCCATAGTTCCTTTGGCGATTCAAAACTCGAACTGAATCTGAAACCATGAAACAATGACGCTCGCTTGATTTGCTGCTCGGCAGCAGAAACACGTCACTTCCTAGCGTAAAGTGCTAAGTTCGAAACGACCAAGTTACGAGAATCAGACCCTTAATTTCGGTCGAGAATAAGCCATTAACGTCCCGCGGTCGAAAGGCGAAACGCTCCCAACCCAACCGGGGAACGAGAACATACCCGTAAGTCTCAAAAACATCCAGAAAAAAATTTACCTATGATATTCAGATTTGCCTCGTCATTCCCAACTCCGGGCTATTTCAAATTGAATAAAATCTTTACACGTTGGCTGCCGCTGTGAATCGCCTGTGATTCACACGTGTTTTCTAATTAGATGACTCCTTCTCTACTGTAGTTAATTTGGCCAATTTTGGGACGGTTGTCGTAAATTTGAACGTTGGTCAGATGACGAGGACGACACCTTAGATGGCACTCTCCCCTCTCCAAACTTACGCAGCACACTAACGGGTCTACTTTTGATCCCTTCGTATGATTTAACGAGCAACAGTCCCAATATGCGACTTACATTCAGTGGAATCGGGTTTCGAACCTGGAGCCCTGAAGCCGACATATTACCACTAGAACACCTCGGCATCCTACTATAGTTAAGAAATAGCAGAAAAGGTTGTAATCTAATTAGATAAAAGGTCCGAATCTCAGGTGTTAGTCATGGAAGTAAACGTTTTAAAATAGTACACGCAGGCATAGCATAAAAATTGGCATTTTTTCTTATTTTTGGAGAACATACATGATTTAAATTATTCAGAATAGATTGAGTAATAACAATTGTCAAAACTAAATAAGAAGCTGTTGCACGTAATAATATAATGACTCAGAGTCGGATTCGAACGTCAAGACAGGAGCATGCGACATCTAACAACTTCTTACCAAATTGTGATCAATGGAGGTGTCTTCTTTTTCATAAGGATTGCAATATAGATAGTGCCAGCTAGTTCATAAGGACTGTATAAAGATATAAAATCGCTCAATGTGCGATCAAGCAACGATAATAAAGACCAAATTCTTCTTCCATTGATTTTGTGGGTGGCTCGGGCTGCAATCCATACAGTCCAACAATACTGTGTGTTGTTCCTTTTCTTTTTCCTCTTACCTGAGGGTGGCTTTCACTGTCTTGATTTGTTTTTCTTTGGTTGTTTTCGTTAGCTATTATTTGCTCATGGTCTTCGTTTCAATTTTCCCCTTCGGAAATTCGTCTGTTTCCATAGATATTCGGATCTTTTTATTCGAAGTCATTTATTGGAAAAGGATGCGTCGATAATTTTCCAAAATAAAATTCAGATTATTACAATAAAAAATTGAGGTCTGCATAGAAGTACACCTGTTTCCTAAACATTCGATTCTAATCGTATTTTCTTGAGATATTTTTTTCTTTTTTTCTTGAAAAACCGCTCATGTTCGAGTGGATGAGCCACCACTGTCTGTACGGTCGTGATCCAATCAGTATTCTGCATGGGTAGATGAAAGCAGACCACTCTTGGTGCTCTCGTGGCCGGGTGACAGGTCCCGGTTTCGGTGCGGGAGGGTTTAGGGTTCGAATCCTGACTTTTACTGAAGAGCTTCAGTGTGTACCTAGATAGCAAATAAGGTGGCAGGAAGGTTACCATTTCAATTTTCCATTGGTTATCCTCGAAAGCATTTCCGCGCGAACCGTTTCGGAACTTTCGCCGTAAGGTTTACGTAGGAAAGCTTTTTATGACCTACCGCACCGACAACGTTTCAACGACAAGTCCGCGAAAGGCAGACCATATCGGAAACCATTACCGTAAAATTGACGTAGGAAAGCTTTTAATGAGCCACCTGTCCCATCGCGTGAATCCAAGTAAGGTATAGTGGTAGTGCGCTTGCCTTCGAAATCTATGAACGCGGGTTCGGAAGTTTAGTCACAATCTACAACGAAATTGTGCAAGTAAATTCAATTAAAAATTAGATTAATCAAATTATTTGAAATTAATAATTAAGCTTTGATTAATTAAAATTCCTAATTGATCTAATTAATTGACATTCTAGTTAACTCTAAGATGACGTCAGAAGAAGGGGGATAAAAAAGAGGTTATGGACCCATGTGTAGGAGTACGGTTTCAGAGGGTTCTATTTTGTCCGCCGCAGGAGGGCTCTTAACAAACTTTTGATTGGCCTGAAACAGGCTTGTAATAAAAGCTTGGGAAACCTTACAGAAAACCTTGTTTCTTCTTGAGTAGAGAAACTTTCCGCTACCTTTCCGAAAGGTTCAACCCTTGTTATGGAAACCTTTGTGACAACCCTTTACCTTTGCCCTCGACAAGGTTTCTAAAACCTATTAGACTAGCTTCCTTTGCTATCTGGGTGTAGGCCTGTTGCACTCTAAATCTTACGTTGTTAGTCAAACGTCTTCCCACTGGTGTGGTACCACAGCTTCGAGAGGGGGTGCCAACTCAAGTGTTGTCATGGTCGTGAGATTGCGCGCGGCTCAAAATTACGAGTTTTGTCCCAAAATAGCTTTACTTGTCCCCAATATAACTCAGGTAAACTTAAACTCTTCGGGCTTTCAGGGAGTTCATGTCAATCCTCATGCCGGATTTTATTATTTAAGAGCGATCGCTTTCCAAGAAAAGAACGATTGTTTCCACACTGACAGATGTTTTATAGCATCCCTCGAATAATTTTTTAATCCTCTGAGTTGAACATTTGTGGGGACATTTGGACTAAAGAACCTCGTGATCGAATTTTGCCTTTAATCATATATTTCAAGATGGGGATTGTTTTGGAGCAGGGATTGCCTCAAATTCCCTTTAACTCTCTGACTCCTAAGCCGGCCGTAACCGGCCATGTAACTTGTATACTAGTGGGCCGTATTTCGGCCTGTCACTTTTCCGAAAGCGGGAAGAAGGCAGTTGGACGAGTGGTCATTAAGCGAGTCCTTGGGGTAGAGAGAAGAGATGAAAGGCCTTCCATTCCCATCAGAGAGATGTTCCTCCTCCACCAGTAGTGAGGGGAAACGGAGTGGACGAATCTATTTCACCTATACATTAGTAAACAAACTTCTGTATGCAAAAACACTCAGATTTTGAGAACCCTCAGTGGTCAGAGGGTTAACCTTTTCGCGAAAAGATTTTCTTTTTCAATGACACAACAACTTTAGTAGCATTAACTATGAACAGGGGACACTTGAAAGACAAAACAAAGATGTTTCTATATAAGAAAACAATAACCCTGGATTAGGATAGGAACATACAAAGTGGTTGAAAAAAGTTTTAGTACGGAAGTCAAACTTAAGAATAAATTGGTATAATTTCGAATCTTTCCTTTATATCTTCAGTAACTACTGAAATATCATTAATTTGAGTATTTAGGAATGACTCTATAATAAATGTCTGATTTTACAAAATGCTGTAAGTGTTTTGATTGACATATTAAGGAGATATTGCGAAGTGTCATGCAAAAAATGTTTCCGTATGCAACATCCAAATTAATCCTGAAGTCTTCTAAACTCATCCTCATTAAATTTTTGAAACTGGAGCGTACGTAAGCATAACGAAAGCATGATATTGTATAGGAACGGATTCGGAAAACCTACGCTCTTTTGCGCATCCGCCGGGCTGAGTTATTTTCATCAAAACAGGGGAAATTTAAGAATGGAATGGTGATGTTTACATTTTTCTGATCGTTATTCAACAAATAACTCCGGAAAAGTTCCCATATGACTCATTGCTTGATACCTCTTTGAGGTGTA
The DNA here is from genome assembly GCA_013235015.1 of Araneus ventricosus. NCBI lineage: Eukaryota > Metazoa > Arthropoda > Arachnida > Araneae > Araneidae > Araneus > Araneus ventricosus. The sequence goes on along the minus strand of BGPR01004325.1, from coordinate 15,741 downwards.
AAATCGTCCAAAAGTGGTAGTCTCTTAATGCGTTGCTGAATTGCAGCAACAATGTTTAATTCTAGATTCAAGTTGATAGTCTTAAAATAGCTCCTAAACTGACTCATGAGTACGTGATTCAGTTACGAAATAATGGATTATTTACGAATAAAATTGTTTAAATAGTTACTCAATTGATGTCTACGGTACAATATATAACTGAAAGACACCATGAATTTCAAAGTTTAGTGTTTGGAGAAAGATCCGAATGACCTCCGATGGTAAACACGAGTTATGTTCAAGATAATAAGTTTATTATCTTCGTAAGTATTTATTTATGAAGACTAATTTTAATTTAGAAAGATGGCTGATAATTTTAATCTATCTTATTAGCGTTCTGTTGTTTGTGTTTTCCCTCTTAACTTTGAAAATATGCTTTTTTTGTACACATCTCCTTTGTCCTTTGTATGGGAAATTTCGGCCTGAGAGAATCAATGTTTGGCGTAATGCTAGATTCTTACAGAAAAATTTCCCAATTATTATTTTGAATCCATTTCGAATAAATTTCTTAGTCATTGAAAAAATGGACTCCTTGTTTGATTTTGGTTTTATTCGATTACCTCCGAGTTTGTTTTGTTTTTGGCTTTCTTTGTATGATCTTGAATTCCAGTTTAAAAGACTTTTACCCGTAAAAATCTCAAGCTCAGAAACATAGAATGTTTTTGAATCCATTTCTTTCCTCACTAAAACTAAATTAGCGAGAAAACATTAATTTCCTGTCCCTAATACGATCACTCGATTTAACAAAGAAACCTGAAGCGAGGGCGAAAAAGGTGTCTTGCACACTACTTATGGTGAATTCCTTTAAAAGATGAAGAAATTTTTCCTTAAACACGTTCTGTCTGTTGAATGAGACCTTAAATGAAGTTGGCAAGGATTTGATTAATTTCAATTTAAAGGAAGTCAGAATTTTTCACATTTTACTTGACTTGGGGTATCAGACACCACCTTGAGTTAAAATGACATCAGAAATGGTGAGAAATGTTAAAAAAGTGTGCTACAATAGACACCTGGCCCCTGAAAAGAGTTTTTAAGTCTTTTTAACAGAAAAAAGCACCTCGAGTCCGCAAAGAAGCATTTATATAAGTCTTTATCTTTCTGGGAATGAGCTCTTCTTAGTGATGAATCAAAATTTAATAACTAGATGTAAAATTATCAAGTTTTGATGAGCAGAAAACCAAAGCTACAGATGCTAAATAAGAATTAATGTGGAACTGTCAAACAGATGGTGAAGGCGTCATGGTGTGGAGGTGTATGTGTGCTGCTGGTGTTGGTAATTTATATCTAAAAGAATCAAATATGGATAGGCACTCGTATCTTGATATTCCAAAGAAAATTTTTTAATCAGTTCAGAATGATTATCCCTTGGAACTACATTTACTTTTCAGCGGAACAACGATCCACAACACACCTCCAAGATTTGTCAAGAATGGTGTCTCTATAATGTTAAATAACAGCATCATAACACACCCCAGTCTCCCGATTTATACCCGAAGAATGGATTTATGGGAAGAAAGCGGTCGTAAACTCAAAAAATAAGAAATTAAAAACAAGTTTGAACTAAAAACTGATATTCAGATAATTTGGAGAAACATTTCGCTGGAAACAACAAAACTTTTGGGGTAATGATGCCACAATGTTTGAGAGTAGCTATAACAGCCTGAGGAGGAGCCTAATGACAATTAAATATAACTTGGGTAACATTTAAAAAATATTAAAGTTGTAAATACTGTACGGAAACTTTTTTGCTCTTCGTTAGTGGCATTTTTTGTTTCTTTAAATTTATTAGTTAATTACTTCGATATTTTTTCTTTATAATGTTCATAAATAATATATGCAATTGTGCTGAGCCAATTCGAATTTTTTTTCTTGACAAAGGATTTTGTGTGACAAATTAAACTTTAATTTACGGTCATAGCTGCCTATAGAAAATTTTTTTATCCACTTTATAAATCTAACCCGCGGTGATTACTGGAGCATATGTGTACTAGCAGTCTTCACTGAATAATATTGTAATGAAAAAAAGTTTTGCAAGTAAGATTTATAAATCAATCAAAATTTTATTGAAATGACACGACATTTTCCGAAAACCAACAATATACACTCGTTAGCTATCAAATATAAGTTATTGCAACACCATGAAAATAACGGCAATGCAGCAACCTACGATTGTGCATTCACTGTGTAATATCTTCTGTAAATGAAAACTCCTTCCCAAACCCTGGTGGGACTGCTAGGAAATATCTCCATTATCCCAAAAAAGATTACTAATATAATAGCCCAGATCCTCCGGTAACGCTCTGACGTCACCAACAATAAAACTCGCGCCATAGCACTGCGAGACGTTAAACAGCATTATTTCGTTGTTAGAGAACCTAAATTTCAGTAATTTTAAATTTAAAAGATTAATTGTCGTTCTAATTTCAAATTTAATAGCTCTAAAATAGTGAAATAAAATTTTTTATCGATTGATATAAAATTTATCTCGCTATCATCAATAGTTCCCGAGAAATTTTAAATTATATTAATCATATATTTCAAATTAATTTCCGTTTTTTAATAGAAAGTAGTAAAACGCGTCAGTGGTATATCATGCGCGTGATATAGTTTGGACGCCAAATTGTATCTGAATGCAAACGTGGCGACGTTGTTTTCTTGCCAAGAATTAAATTAGCCACCAGTGAGGTGAATCTACAATTCGTTCTCAACCGCCGCCAGTTCCCGTTAATTCCAGCTTACACTATTAACAAATCGCAGGGGCAAACTTTAGATCATGTTGGAATTTACCTCGATGAGCCTGTCTTTTCACATGGACAGCTCTATGTTACACTTTCAAGGTCTAGGATTCCATTCACGTTAAAATTTACACAAAGACATCTGTAGTAAAAGGAAAAATACTTCACACTGAATGTTGTTTACCAAGAGTTTTTTTGAATAAAAAAAAATTAAATATTATGTAAATAAAAAATAATATTTCCTGTTAAAAAACATATGTTTATTTATTTGTTTTCAATCAATATTAAACATTTCTCTCGCATATATATCTATTTAAACACGTCAAATTTGTAGGGAAATCTCTCGAATGAAGAGCCAATTTGCACCCGTCAAACCATGACGAGTGATTTTCTAGTTTTTTATAATTCTCTCTGGAAGTATGTACCTCGTTTATCACGAAAGGGTTAATGTTGTGCATAACCAGTATGCTTTCATCTTCAGTCGCATACAACGGGGTATAAGGGTGGCTCCTGCATAGGTATTGCGGAATTGCATGGTCCTGAATTTTTCTTGTTTTAGAACTTTAAATTTTCAGAGGAAATATAGGGAAGAACGGAATACCCCTTCTCGTACAGAGGGAGAAAATTTCTGAAAGCCTTTTAACTCAAATGTTGAGCATGCGCAGAAAACAGAGATTCGTTTCTGTTGCACGGATTGTGAAGCTGCGTTCGTAAAACTCAGTTCCATAGATATTAGAAGAGGGGTTTTAAGCATTTTTTTCCACTGTGTAAGAATTTTTCGATAGACTAAAATTGGAAAATAATAAAAAAATAATAAATATTAAGGATATTCAATGACACATGAAAGTTAATTAAAAATGCTGTAATCTAAATTTTTTCGGAAACATTTACAAAATGACACCCCTACACATATATCTATTCTAACTTTGTCAATTTCATGATTTTATATTATTCAACCCAGATGCGCAATTTTTTAAAACGAGACTAGGGGCTGCAGAAAATATAATTAAAATATTTGTTTTGAAATTCTACTTTTAATCAAAATAAATTTAAAATGATTGCAATATTAATTAAATTGTTTCAACTTCTTTGTTAAGATGTACCAACATCAATTAAAAAATCTATTTTTAAAAACTTATATTTAATTAATTCAAAATTTATTTTTAAAAAGACCAGATTTCAATAATGGCGAAGGCCATCACTGATCAAGGTAATATAAGTTACAGCACCCTTACTTCTACAATGCAGGAGAAGACCCTGGACTAACCCTGATGTAAATTCCAGCTGCCTAATCTGCCCTGGATTCTGTCCGAGATATATGGATGGGTTGCTCCTTTCTCCCGAGTTGGTGCTAAACTCCAGTGTCGTGCTGCCATCTAGTGAGTTTAATTGCGACTGCGTCAAATTTTACATTCAGTGCAGTTGTATATTTCATTCTGCCATCTATCGAATTCATCTTGAACTATTCCAGTGATTTTCGGTTTATTGACGTTATGGGCTTTGAAGCGCAAAGCCGAGTTACGCGTTAATCAACGGGTTGATGTACTTAACTTTTATTGTTACACATATGAATTGCACTATACAGGGGATATACAGAAAAACTTCATCAGTTATCAATATCTATAATTTCCTTGTAAGCAACGATTGGATGAAAACAATTAACACAGTGCAGAAGGAAACTTAACACGTTGATTGCAATATGAATCAAATACGATTCACACGGCGATCAAATACAGTGTTACATCCGAATAACGGACAGTCACGGGACCGGAAGTTACATCCGTACAGTCCGGGAGGACTATATTTTTTTCATTTTTTGGATTATAGCATGTCATTTAATGTAAAATTACGTACAATTTCAATTATATTTCTACAATCGAAGAGCTGAGGGGATGAACATGTCAAGCGACGAATTTCAAAAAATTTAGAAAATTGGGCAAAAGAACATATTGAATTCTAATTTAAATATAGTAAGTTTATTAAAGCTCTAAAGTAAAAAAATAACGAAGTTTTCATTGGATGAACATGTTAAGTGCAATGTTACTTGCAGTTTCGTTGTGGAAGAACATGGTAAGGGCACTTAACATCTTCTTTCATGAGAAACCTTTTAAACTTGAATAAAATTACATCTGCTTCCAATGAAGCTGAATCGTTTTCAGAGCGGGAAATCGCATTAATGCAGACGAATATATTGACAAGACAATTCGAAAATAGAAATCGTTTGCTTTTAAAAGAAATTTTCGCATTTATTCTTTACAACTTTCCCATCTGATCTAAAAAAATTGGATACATTAAATTGGCATTGCGTAACAAATAAAGGAAAAAATTAAAGTTAAGTAAAAGAATTAAAAAAACCCATAATTTTTTTTTATTTTCAATAATGTTTCACATCAGCATTGCTGATGTAACTGATTCTTACAAAATTGAACCAGGAGATAAACTACTTTTTATACTTTAAAAGCTTTTTACTGATCACTTTGTTTTTTTAGCTACTATACTAATTGGGTTTTTGCCTATTGTTTCTACAAAATTTTAATTAACTTGACTTGTTCCATGTATGTTAATAATAATATTAAAAAAGATTTTTCTATTAAAATTTTAAATACCTATATAACACTTATTTCCATAGTCCCAAGACATTGAAAAGAACGCTTTAAAGAATGAGTTACGGATATCATTAGACTCTTCAGTGCAAAAAAGTATTGAACAGGGGACTTCGTAGAACGCGATATATTTTTATGATAGTAGTAAATCAAGTTAAGAGAACATAATATTAAATAAGTTTTTAAAAATCTACTGTCTCATTACTGCGCTAAAAAGTAGATTTCCTTATTTGAATTATTTTCTACTGTAGTCTTTTATTTAAATGTACTATTATAAACATTATGAAATTTTGTCACAAATTTTGGAATAAAAATTTAATTATGTTAAGCGATCAATTGTTAATCAAGTTCTGCAAATATTTAAAAAAATGTATTGTCATCAAGAACAAAAAATTGTGACAAAATTACAAAAGACATTAGTAATTAAATGAAAAATGAATGTTAAAATTCCATTTTCACATGCAAGAAACAAGTCATGTTATATAAAACGGTAAAAATATGATGATAACGTTTGTGATAACCAAAGACTTGAAGCGATGGTCTTTGGACAACATATATATTATTACTAAGATGATGATGGAAGAATAATATTATGAAAAAATTCGATTAAAAAACGAATGCGAAATTATAAACACAGAGAAAGAATAAAGCAAGGCCTATTATGATCCTGATACACCTTTTAAGAAAGTTGACTTCGGGAAGCAGAGGTTGGTATCTAGAACCTGGAACACATGCGATTTCGTCGCCAATATGGCTACCTGAGGAATCAAGCGGATTAGTTCCATTGGCAACCCATCGACTAGATCGCTTACGTCATGGCAAGCGTTTCGCGTCTTTGAGTTGTTCACATACTACGCGGATTTTTATAAAACTTGAAAATATTTATTAAATATTTAATTAAATAAAATATATTTTAATTAGAATGATTTCAATTATTAAAAAAATAACAAATACAACTTAGGTTTATTTAGTGCTTATAAATTTTTCCGATCACATAATTGAGAGATTTTTTCTTTGCCTTATTATAAAAATCGTTTGCATGGAATTTTTGATGCTGCTTGGTCATATTTTGGAATTCATCATTTGGAATGCTGTCTGCACCTGCGCGATGGTTTCCTTGATGCGCCGAATTGTTTCTTTTTCTTTTTCATATATATAGAGCGTTTCTTCCCAACTGCAAATATTAGAACTGAGTAGAGTAAGTCTTAATTTTTTACTATTACTTGTTCCGATGCTTCATTAGAGTAATTAAAAGAAGCTTATTCCATACATTCACTAAACTAGCGAAGCTACCAGGATCCCACTTTGCTGAAAGCGCGGCCGCTGATGTTTCTTTAAGTTCCAAACAATTTGCCCGGTGCCCACTTCAGATGCCGCAGGCATCGCGGAAACAATTTCTTCTGCTTCATTAGAATAATTAAAAGTAGTAGATTCCTTACATTCAATGAGCTAGGAAAGCTAATTGTTCTGTTGAAATTATACATTTAAATCGGGAAGTACTGAAACGACTAACCACAAACGCAGATGGGTTCGAAAAACGATTAAACATTAAACGATTAACATTTAACTGTGACCAATGCATGTTTGTTTACAATTAGCATCCATCTTGCTTTGGCGACTTGGCGCGCGGGCGCCGTTTTAATAAGACTGTGTCCCAACTGTAGATGTCAACCCTATATTTTTATTAATAATAATTTCATTTCATAATTGCGACTCTACTTAAGTTTATAATTATTATATTTAATCGATTAATTACATCGGAATTAATCATAATTAAAATCTTTTGAGTTGGCAAAAGTATATGAAAACCAGGAAGTTCCGATAAGCTGGTGCTTATCCATATGGAATCGATCAAACGATATTGCATCTTGGCTTCTACCGTGTCTATTCTCGTACCCCGGTTGGGTTGGGAGTGTTTCGCCTTTCAACCGCGGGAAGTTAATGGCTTTTTCTCGACCGAAAGAAGGGGTCTGATTCTCGTACCTCGGTCGTTTCGAACATCTCGATTAACGGTTAGAAGTCACGTATTTCTGCTGCGCGCGCAGAAAATCAAGCGATCGTCATACGATATTTTTGTTTATGGCTTCAAATTCATTTCTAGTTTTGAATCGCCAAAGGAAAGATGGCGAAGCATAGATTTGCTTCCCAATTCGAAATTATGTTCGATTAATTTGAAAAATATCCACAGATTTTAAGTGGTAAAGTTGATCGTAACTTTTCAAAAGACACCAAGTGTAAGAGGTGGGAAGATTTAACTTCTGCTCTTATAAGATGCATCATAATGCATTTTTCTTGCTTTCAGAAGTCCATTGTTAAGGGAGGGTTAAACCAATTATCTTTTACAAAATATACATTTATAAAAATATTATACATTTATAGAACATAAATTGAAGTCTTTTTTCAATATATTAATGTAATTGTACAAGTTTTCAAGAGAGAGGAAAAGTAATAATATTTTTTCCATGCCAATTATTTTAAAATGCATAAATCTTATAAATTAATATTACAAACCATTTGTTTATTTTTCCAATTAAATAAGAAAACAAAACATGAAAAATTATATTCAATTCAGTAAGTTTTCACAACATTAAAAAATTACATCTTTATCAGGGAACAAGAAAAATTCTTTTATTGTCAGATTTTGAAATTACTTTGTAAATATTAGACAATTTATTTGAATTAAAACCCAAATAAAAAAAATTGTAATGATATATACGGAATGAGTAAAATCATTCCACACTCAATGTTAAAAAAATGTTAAAATGTTACTCTAATTTAATTTAATAAGAAAATATTAAGTAATTAAATCTTTAAATGTAATTGATCTTTGCTAATTATCAACTATCATTATTGACTATTTTGAAGGAGTAGTAAAAGATTTAACTACTTTAGATTGTAGTATTAAATTATTAGATTAAATTATTTAAATTCGATAAAAGATTTAACTACTTTTTAAAAAATCTAAAGTAATTGATAAATTTTTCTTCAGAATGGTCAAATGGATGATTACATTAATCCCGATAAACCCTTTCAAAACACAATTAATGTCTTAGCAGCCTCCATTTTAAACGAAAATTTGATAAGTTCTGATATCGAAACAACACTTCTCGCTAGCGAATAATGTTTCCGCCAGGTGCAGAGCTGGCGAGAAATGGGAGTCCTTTTTTCGACCGAGCGAGATCCCAACCGGTTGGAAAAACGGATGCGGGAATCGCACTTGTCGTTAACGGGCGGAAAAAGTAACGTCTCCCAACCCAACCTGGGTACGAGAATAGACCCGTACATCAAGTTAGACGGAAATAAATATTTTCGGAGTTTCTTGAGTAATTTAAGTTATCGATATATTTAAAAAAATGCTTCATTATTTCGGAGCCGCAGACGCGCGCACCTAGCCTTTAATTCGCCCTTTGATTAAGAAATATTTGTCACATACTCAAACACATAAAATGCATTAATATCGAATAAACTACTATTTGTAGGAGGTTTTTAAATGAAATATATGTAATTCAAACACAAAAAATCTTGTTTATTGTACGATTTTTGATACGTAAAAGCTGTAAAAGAGTAAAACACTGGAATGAAAAAATGATCTCTGCATTTCATCATCATATTTTGGACCGTCATCGATTCTTTCACAGTACTTTTTAAAACAACATCAACACTACATTTTTACTCTGTCGTTGTAGAATTTCTGGATCGTCGTCCGGGAAACGCGTTTCAAAGTTCATAAATAGAGAAGTTCCTCGTATAACATCGACGTAATAATAACGAGTGTTTACGAAGTATTAATTGCCATCTCCTTTGCAGTTAGGATTTCTTTGTAGGCACATGTACCAGCTCACCATGTGGTTATAAGGGGTTTTGATTTTATCCTCTAAATCAGATAAAAGATCCTTTAGAAAGTCCAAGAAGGAAACTGTAGACCATCACAAAATTCCTTTCTTTTTTTCCTTTTGGTCTTTGTCAAAAAGGCGGTGAAAAACAAGAAATGCCATTTCTAAAAATAAAAATAAATAAAAGAAAAATCATTTTAATAGAGTTATGTATATTGAATAATGCAGATATGCTATATGCGCATTACGCATAGCAGAAAATTCAAGAAATGGCAAACTAATTTTGAAAAATTACGAGTCACTACCTGCAGGAAACTGTAAAGCGATCAATGATATATGTCTTAAAAACTTTCAAAAATAAATTAATATTAATTAAGAAACATTACTACACATTAAAAACACATAGATGCTTAATCATGGAATTTAAATAGTGTGGATTCTCCACAAATTTGAATTTGTTAATTTTGAGAATTTGTATAACATCATAGAAGACGATTCAGCTAAATGTGCACATGAAAACAAATAAGAGGCATATAAAGAATACAGAGTCGGAAACGCCGTCCTCATGCGACTTTCTACTCTCAAAGCTGCTTTCAGGATACCAACGAAAGTATATGCACACCGACAGGCTCACGACGTGTTTTTTTTCCTTCAATATTGTGTGCAATATTCAAAATGAAGAATGTATTACATTCCTTCATTATTTTATCACCATGCACCCAATTCTGAAACGAGCTTTTTCACATTTACCATTTGCTGCTTTCAGTGTTCATGAGATTCATTATAATACTGTGAATTAATGCGTGATTTTTCCCGCTAGTCATAAATGTGATTAGGCTGCTTCAAGTTTTATGTAAATTTTCAGTAATCGGTTAACTAGAGGGAACACTTTATACACATATATATATTAATTAATATCTTTTATAGATATGAAATCAAAACCAAAAATTCTGAGACAAAACAAACAAATTTCTAAGCATTGTAAAATCCCGATCCTATATTTTATAGATCGCAGTGAAAGCGTAGAATCCATAATTTCAGAGAATAACTATGTATATCATGAATTACCTAGCTGAATACTTAGTTGTTCTACGAAATAACTGAATAATAACCATTAGGGCAACATAGTGTTGCAAAAGTCTTACTGTGGGTGTGTGGTGTAAACAGTCCGTCACGCAGGATAATGGAGAATGAAGGTTTATTTACAAATATGCAGGGAAACTCGTAGCACAGGTAAAACAAAGTTCTTGCACAGAAACAATAGTTAAAATAGTTTAGTCTAAAGGAAACAATAGTTCTTGCACAGATTACCAATGTAAGCAGACAATTCACATGTAATAACAAATCAGCACTTTGTTATCTAACAACACAAACAGTCAGCAAATAACAACTGCACTTTCAATAGTGCTCAGCTCACCAGGTTCCTAGCTCTCACTGCGGAAGAAACTCTAAAGTCGTTCCCAATGGATCAACACTTCCCCTCTGATACAGACGCTGTCTTTATATACTCTATCCGACAGGTTGTGACGTCACATGGAGTTTTCTCGTATATTCTGGTGTATTCTTCTCTCCTAATGGAAATACAGAGAAGATTCTAGCATCTTTGTGATCCCGTATTTCGTTGCCAAAGTCCCCAAGTTTGTCGCCAAGGTCGGGGAACCAGACGTGGCTACTGCTAGCCATCCCATACTTATCCCTGTAAAACTCTATTCCCAACCATAAGACTCACATCTAACTGTTTCAATTCAACTAATTTTTAATAAATTTATTTCGTTTAACCGTCTGCCTACTAAGAGTTCTCAAACTCTGAGTACAGTTGTATACAGAGGTTTGCTTACTAATTCATCTGTGGAATGGATTCGTCCGCCTCGTTCCAACTTTTCTTCTCACTAGGGCTGGTGGGAGATATGAATGGAAGGCCTTTCATCTCTCCCCTAAGGGTACCTTTAATGACCACTCGCCCAATTGCCTTCTCCCCCTTTCGGAACAGCAACCGGCCAAAATCCGACCCACTAGTATAGAAGTTGCATGGACGGTTACTGCCGGGTTAGAAGTCAGAGTGTTAAAATAAAGCTTTATTTCGCCTCTTCTCATTCAGCTCGGAACTGCATCCACAGACAAAGTTTAGCAGCGAAGCCCAAGCCAGATTTATTGAGAGAAGTATTTAATCCGTCAAATTCTGAATTTTATTAAGGCAATTCACCCAGAACCCGATTGTTCAATTATTTGTGCGAAGATATGTGACGCCTACATACTAAATCGCTTTTACACACAGGAATGAGATGTCTTTCGTTATGAAATGAAGTCACAATATCGCTTGAACTGAGACCCGTGAAGTTCAAACATTTTTTTAAACCGTCTTTTTACGTTTGCCTCTAAATTTTATGAAAGTGAATGGTTGCAGGAGCTTGTGCACTTTTCTGACATTTTTTCAGAAATAAACTTTATGATTTTAGAGCAATTCTACTAGGTAGTAATTTTAGATTGCAGCAAACTTGCAGCAAGCTTGCACTGCAAATCTTCAATCTTGCAGCAAGGTTAACACGACAAGAGTGCAAGCTTGTCATGACAAACTCATTGCAAACATAGCAAAAACAGAGTACATACACAACGTCGGATTAGAACTCGCGACCTAGCGCTTGCTAAGCAGACGCCTAACCATTCGGTCAGATAAACTCTGAGAGAAGATAGATTTCGCTAATGCATCGTTCTATTCGATTCGTATACGATTTATTTTAAACTGTTTACTTAATTTCATTAATTTTTTGAGTTGAGGATATGATTTGAAGTAAAAGAGAGAGCGATTTCCGCTAATAGCTACGTTTTGCTAGTAGAATAAATTATGAAATTAGAGTTTAAAACTAATTACTTTTAAAATAGGACAAAAGTTATTATTTATTTCAACGAACATTGACTGCTTTTTAGGTTTAATTTTGTTTATATACGTTAAAATTTTAACATTAAAGAAAACTATATCGCCTTTTTCATAAAGGGCGAGTTCCGTATTTAGTAAAAAGATGGAAAATGTTTCAAATTTTTTTTTTATGAACAAGTTAGTTTTTTCACAAATTATCATTGATTTATTGAAATAATAAAAAGAAGGACGGTTTAGGAGATGCTATTAAAAATCGGATGTTTTTTCAAAACATAGACAGAGACAATTTTCTTTTTATTGTGCTATCTTTGCAGGAATCTTGTTTTGCAAACTCACAGCAATCTTGCATTGCAAGGAAGGATGGCGCTGGTTGTCACGGTGAACTTGTGACAAACTCGTTTTGCAATCGAGGGTGGGCGATTCTGCATTATTAGTTGGCCACAGTTTTACTTCAAGTTTGACGAATCAAATTTGCCATGACAAGATAATATCAAGTAAAAATCAAACTTGCTGCAAACTTACGTGCTATCTGGGTTATAACCACCTTTAAGGTGGAACACAAAATTGAGTCTATGCTTCGGAAATTAGATTTTGAGAATCTTGTATAAAGAAAAAAGACCTGTATAAAATTTGAGATAATGCACATTTTTTTTTATTTAAGAAAGAATTTAAATTTTAAAAACAAGTATAATAGCACGTCTAAAAGGACAAATATTTTTATTCAGACAGTATTTTCTGAAGCTCTATGATGCAGTTATCTGGATTATTAAATCCATTTAATGAAGTATTTTTAAGACGCCAAAACCATAAGAGTTTGCGAAGAAGAGAAATTAACTGAACTTCCGACTGATCTTTTTTTAAAATCTAAATTTAACAAAAGAAATTTCATTGACTTTTGGGTATCAGTGAAAGAAGAGTTCCAAGAATTCAGTTTTAAAGCAATAAAATATTTGACATCTTTCAAGAACACTGGTTTTATGGGTATATTAATAATAAATATCACAGTAAGTTTGACTTGGCTCCAGAAACAAGGTTATATCTATCTTCATTAGAGCCTACATCTATAAAACTGGGCTTCATGAAAAAAGCTCAAGGATTTCAACGAAAGTGTCTTATGTTTGGATAGTGTATTGTCACGATGAGCAATTGAAAAAAATTGACTGGAGGCTGTCTCTTCGAAACGGCAACTGGGATTGAGGACCGTAAACTTGTTAATAGAAGTAAGGGCAGTTAATTAATCAATTACTCAACTTTGTCTTTCTGTGACTAAAGTGGCACTGTGGCTTTGACCTAGGCTCTATGAACTTTCTCTGTTAAATGAATTAATCTGAATGAATTATTAATCTGAAATGAATTAAATATTAATATATTAAAATCCAGTTAATATACCGCTCACAACCGATTCGTGCGCATGCATCGTTCGCTGTAACATCATCAAAATTCTTCGCGATTTTCCCCAAATTTGCATCTCGTCTGTGACTAAACCGTAATTACAAATTCTAAAATTATTTTCGCAATCCTTCATGTGAACCTTTGTCTGTTAAATGAAACTAAAACCAACTCTCTATGTTATTTTGTTGCGGAGCTATAAGCGTTTAACTGTACCACAAAATTCGACGTAATTCAACAATTCTTGAGTAATTTTTCGCGTGATCCTCATATCGATGAATGAATTGTCTTAGTCTGCGTTCGCGCGAATCTGTCGCTGTGACGTCATCAAAATTTTTAGTGATTTTCACCAAATTTCCATCTCGACTGTGACTAAACCGTAATTCCGAATTCTAAAATTCTTTTTCCAAGCTTTTATGTTGATGTTTCTCTATTAAATGAAACTAAAAGCAACTCAGTTAACCTGATCCATAAAAATTATTACTAGAAAATTCTTTGTTAGAAGGTGGTAATCAAAAATAAAATTTCTATTCAAGGGTTGCAAGATGAAATAAAGGTTAGGAACCATTGTTATAACGGTTGAAATCTAGAAATTGGAATACACTCTTATTAAAATGGCGCCAGAACGTAAAGTCGCCAAAGCAAGATGGATAATAATGGTAAATAAAGGTGCATCGGTCACAGTTAAAAGTTAATCGTTTAAAGTTTAATCTTGTTTCGAACCCACTACGTTTCTGGTTTCTCGTAGCACTATCTACCGTTTCAAATGTAGAATTTCAACAGATCTGTTAGCTTTCCTAGCTCATTGAATGTAAGGAATCTGTTTCTTTTAAGGTATGTGCCTACCTTCGGAGCACTTTTTTTGAAAAAAAGGAAATTTTTATTCAACACTTATGTTTTCAGTTATAATGGTGTATAAAACTGTTAATTCAAATGCCATTTTAATGAACAAATTTTTTATTTTCCAAATTTTGACCATTTTTGGTCAAAATTTAGTAAAAATTGACGTTTACGCCAAACTTCCTATAACAAATTCTAATGCATGTATTTCCCTTTTTCTTTCAATAATATATTTGGTATACATTTACCTGTGTTATGAAGCAGAATATTTAGTGTACATCTTAAAGTTACCGAGATATACCAAAGTTTGTGTACGCAACAGCTTTTTACAAAAAAAACTATCACTCTTTCAAATAAAAACACCTCTAAAATAAATAATTATGCACTTTAAGCTATACTTGAGGTTCATAACATACCTAGAGATGTATAGAACACTGTGATTAAATTTCATTTGAATATATTAAAAACTTTTTAAGAAATGAGATTTATCGCAATGTCAAAAAATGAAAATAACAGTTTTCCAGAAAACGCAAATAAAGATTTTAAAGTCGCACAAAAAATTATATACATATTTTAACAACTTAAAATTCACAGTATTTGTAAGTTAAGCCTTCTTTGACTTAAATTTAAATCAAAATTAATTAAAAATTAACTTTAAATTTTTTTCTTGATAATTTTGTTTTTTCTTAATTCTCTCAATATCAATTTCTATGTAGTTTTTTTAAATAATTTCTGGTTCAAGTTTGACATTAAGATGGTTAAATACAGTCATCAGCCTTATATTGCCTGAATTGAATAATTAAACTGCTATTTTACTACCTAATAACAGTGTTTGGAGTGAGCGAAATTTTCTTTACGTAAAATATCCCGTAACTGGAGAAACAGTTGCCAGATACGCCTAGAACAATAATAAAAAAATAAATAAAACTTAATTCTATATTTAAAAAGTAAATTGTACATTCACATTGTCTAAGAGTAAAGAAATAACTGTTTAGATGAGCTTTTTGCATTTCTATGGCTTAATTTCGGTTTCGAAAATTTGACTTCTGGTTCATAATTTAGGCAATAACTTTGCTTCTAACTATCGGAGAAACTAAAGTAGACCATTTTTGGAATCCTAAATGTATGGGCTTTAATACAAAGTAATAAAAAAAATTTCGAAAATTTTCATAAAAACGTCGATTTTAGGGTAGGCACATACCTTAATTATTCTAATGAAACAGTAGAAATTGTGCTCGTGATGCCTGCAGCATCTGAAGTGGGCAACTGGTAAATTTTTTTTAACTGAGAAAACATCAGAGGCTTCGCTTTCAGCAAAGCGGGAAGCTAATAGCTTTGCTAGCTTAGTGAATGTATGGAATCAGCTAATTTTAATTAATCTATTGAAGCAGCAGAACAATTAATAGTAAAAATTTTAAGACTTACTC
>BGPR01004324.1:101382-114567 GCA_013235015.1 Araneus ventricosus | reverse complement strand
TTGTGGGAAATGAATGGTGGAGTGTGAAGATGTGTAGTCGTGTTTGTGGGAAATGAATGGTGGAGTGTGAAGATGTGTAGTCGTGTTTGTGGGAAATGAATGGTGGAGTGTGAAGATGTGTCATGGTCGTGGAGAAAATGTGTCGTGTTCATTTGTAATGTGTGGAGGAATGAAGATGTGTCGTGGGGTATGTGTGGTGGAGTAAGAAGTGTGTTATGGCCGTTGCTATATTTATATACGTTTCCACGCAGTGGAAAGAAGTGTAGTGAAAAATTTGACTGTTGCGAAAGTGTAATGTAGGGTAGAAAGAAATTTGAGTTCGGAATGTGGTCGAACTGTGGTGTAGGCTGAAAACTAGGTCGTACAAGTCGGGATAATATTTTATTTATTGCACTTATTTTGTTACTTATTAGGCATCTATCATACCTTTCAAATTTTAATTTCCACTCTCTATGACGTCGTTTTCATTCCAGAAATTTACCACACAGGGCGTAATTTACTCTCCAAGTAGAATCTTCAAAATGAAGCCTGAAACGTTTCGGTTGAGATCATCTAAGTGTAACAGACGGATTTCTTAATTTAAAGGCCATGTTACAATTTTTTATACTGGTTATTAAAAATTGCGGTTATTAACTTTTCGCTCTCTTGCATGAACTCTAGTTTCATAAGGTAAAATTCCGAAAACATACCCAAATACCATGGCTAGAAATACCAAGGGATTCTTTCATAGATGATGAAACATTGCAGTACAACACTCGTCTTCTCCAGTGTAAAAACTTGTTTGGCGCAGCATGGCCAACTGCTGGCCCTTGCGCCATAAACAAACAAACCAAACCAGTGTAAAAACCGTGTTCCTCTTAATCAATACCTCTTTCGACAATGATAGATTTACCATAGAATAAGCAATATGCTCAAATTTTATATTGTTTCTCTCAATACTCCCTGAGGAATAATTCCTTATGCAAATCCCGATATCTACTAATGAAAAGCCAACTTTCTAGGAAGCAAGTTAATAAATTGGGAAATATTTGGATGAAAAACTTAAGGTTATCCTCAAAGGTTCTAGCAAGTTTAATTTAAATCCTAAATTACTGGATGGGATTCCAAAATGTGAAGCCTGTTCAAAAGTCCACTGATTTAGGATTCCAAGACTTTAAGGGAAATCCAAAATCTCCCAACCTGAGAAAACCGTTTCAAGGATTTTGATTTCATGCCATTTAAAAACAAACAACTTGCAACATTGGAACATGACCTTTTAAAAAATATCCATGAAGAGGGGCGAGATGAATTTCGGAATTTAATACTCCCTCAGTCAATTTGCACTCTTCAAGCCGGATTTCAGGCGAACACAAGTTGAGATAAAGAACCTTTTAATTGAATTTTATAGTAATTGAAACATTCTGTCAGACTGAAACAGAAGATACTTTGATTCCTGGATATATATGAAATATCAGCGAATCCATGACTTACTACTAAACTCCTATAGCTGTTTTCGAAAACAAAAAGTATTCGATAATTCGTATTTCACATGCTACCAACCACGTTATACAAAAGTGATTTCCAACCGTCGATAATTCTTGAGTCTTCCATCACAAAGTTTTAAAAAACACAACTTGGTGGATTTACTAATAAAACACCAGATCGGATAAATTTCACACTGAGTAACATTACTAACACAATTTCTAGAAGAATTGCTGCAGTTTATTTAGTTAATACATTTAAAACTTCCACTGTGGAGGAATGCTTGAAAAATTAATGAAATATCACTATGAACTAATCTTCATCAGTTCGTTATACAATCTGGTGGAGCTCGGACTGAAAGTTGAGTGATCACCAATTTCCAATCTGGAATAGAGTTTTACGAAATAATCTGCCTAAATATCTTTCAAAATGTCAGAAATATTCCCCCAACGTTTTAAAGTGGAGAATGTCTTTAAACTAGCTTCTTTATCCTTGTTTTCTTTTAGTTATCCGGTGTTGTGACATTTGTGCTTAAAACATTATGCTGGTAAAGGAGGTAAATTAGTTCAACTTTTCAAGCAATCGACTCGCGCAATTCTATATTTTATAGAATGTATAACTTGTGGTTTCGTGTATTTCTTTATGTGAAGATGCGACAGATACTGAATAAATGCATCAATCCTAGTTAATTTAGACGGTTTTTAAAACATCATGAATGCTATTTCGTTAGGAATCTCGTAATTGGGAATCGTGATCAGATGAAGATGACGACAGTCGAGCTGACCTCCCCTACTGTGCAATTTTCCACGACTCGCTAGCAGAAGTACATCTGACCAACAAGAGATGATTTATCGACATCGCGAGTTCTTCGTAGGAATCGTATATGAAGCTTCCCACCAGGTCACCACGCCTAGCCTGAAATTTGGAATAAAACAGCAATATCAACTAAATAGATTCAGCAAAAGCATAGGAACCTCCCTGGAAAGTAAATGTTTTAAATGAAATTAGATGCATCAGAAATCCCAGATGGAATCGTGCTGCCCATACCTGCAACTCTTTGGACGAAAGAGTAGTTGAATATATAAGGTGATATCATTAATAAAGTAAGAATTATGAGTTAGAAACGAAGATAGTGACAATTAGAAATGGCAACGTATACTCGAAAACGCCATTTAAAAAATGAGCAATTCTGTTTTGGGAAATCGGAGAACGCGATTTGGTCACGAATCTTTTGAGAAATTCTGAACGTGCTTTCGGTTACAGATGAATTCTTTGCTATTCCCAGAATTGTTTCTTTTGTCAGTTGATCTCTCTCTTCATTACTGAGAGCCGACCAAGTAGTATTGTTTTAGATGTCTTTAGGTATTTGAATTTTTTTAATGTATTAAGATCACATCCTTTCTTACTTATTCAGAATACCGCAGAAAGGTCGTCTTCAAATATTCCGCAGGACTGGGTTCTGATCAGCGAGGATTCCAAATTTATACGGATTTGTTTGTCGTAGTCAAAGGACAGTGGACAGACTAGTAATATTCCACACGTGGAACTGCAAATGAAACAAGATGTGCAGCTGTAATGTTTTATCGGAATACTTAAAAACCTTACAAATGAAATTTCTGAAACGATGCCATAAGAAGTGACTGTTCCCTTTGAACAAATTAAGTATTCTCATCTCTTCCAATAAACTGAATAATGAATAAAAAGAAAGGCAATTTTGTTTAAGGACAAGAAAAGAATGGAATTATTTTAAAAGATTTATGGTCTGATAGATCTTCTTATGCTGGTTACAAATACTCTTTAAATACTTTTTCAGAATCTGATTAATCATGACGAACGCGTGTTAAAATTAGAATAATTGATGGAAACATTAAATATGGGATATGTTTTAACATGTCGAATTCATTTTATAAAATCCATAGACTTCGAACATCCTTGGAAAAAATTGTTACGTTTTCTTTAAAACTGTGATATAATAAAAAAAAAACTGTGGCTCTATATCATATATCATATCACTATCTCTATTCTGAAGTTCCGTTCGAATTTCCCTATAACCCTGCTTTTGATCTACTCGCAGTGCAATCAAAGTCATGTAGAAATTTTGATTACGTGCAGCAAGTTTAGAATTCGATTTTCATTTTACCGGATTCTAGAAAATCAGTTTTACTATGTACTTCAATTAAGAAAATTTTCGTACTGGAGCTTCTATAATGGAGTCGTGTTCGTAGATGTCAAAAATCATTGCAAGAAGACTGTTAAAAATGAGCTTCCTTGATTTTGCCTGCAACACAGCAGAGAAGAAAATCATCGAAGCCATCACTTTGCCAGCAATTTGTCATCATTACTCGCCTGTGGAAGTGGATGACGATTAGGCCGAACTTCGACCCCGTGCTGTCTTTGTTGCGAAGGAGTTTTTATATGGATGGCATTTATGTCTCAAATTTAGTAAGTTGGCTGAATTATTATCCTAGTTAAAGATTAAAATTCAATTTCGAAACGACAGGGTGAAAAAAAGGGTATTCTTGAATTAAAGGAAAACTTCTATAGTATTGAGTTCCATCTGTTAAATTTAACACTAAACATACTATGACTGGTCAAATGACCAGTTGTAAACTTTTTATTAGAAAATTCCTTTAAAATGGTATCTCCTTTTCACACTTGACTCGTCTATATCGTATATATTCAACTTCTTTTTCATTAATAATTCCCTTTCTGTTTTTATTCTGATAGACGTTTAGTCTACCACTATTTAGCACGACGGGTTTATTTTGACTGGAAAAATATTTATTGATTTATAGTGTTATCGTATAAGAAAATGATATGAATGCATAGTCCGCATAATGTCTGTCCAGTGAAGACAAATTCGAAGCATTGTAGCATAACGTTATAGACTTGATTAGTCTATATATATTCTTCGTACATATCCCAAAAAGCACGCGTAACAGTTTGTCTCTCTGTGAAGACAATAACTTTATAGAAATGAACAAAATTTTTAATAAATTATAACCTTAGGGTTACTTTGTTACATATTTCATTGTTAAAGACAATATTTTTTGCATTCAGTTCGGAAAAATAAAGTTATCTCAAAAATGATCAGGTTGCTTTGACCGATTACGGTACGAATAGACATGTGTTAGTATAGCGTTAAACACTCAAGTAAATTATTTAAACGAAATTCTGTTTCATTTTTTTTTCTAACATACATTATTCAAAAGTATGAAATTAGACTTCTGCAATGTTTCGGCAAGCCCCATACAAAAGATTTGTCTGATTTCTGATCGTTTCTGTCCTGTTTTTTCAGATCTCACTCGATGATGTGGTTATGAGCTAGATCTGTTGCACGTGGTCAGAAGGATTTTTGTTTGAGCCATTATCAAGCACCTGGAATTCTTGATCTTGATGATGATATGCAACATCAAAATTATTCGATGCTAACAAATCAATAACACACAACGCATCTGTAGGATGGGATGATCGTAAATTCCCGTATTGACTATCATCATTTTAAGCAAACTTGTTTAGAACGCAGCACTTTTTTGAAAGTTTTCTGTTTTTTACAAGTCCCCAGCGAAATGAATTGCTGCAGAAGTGGCAGAATCTTTGGGATCAAGATGATACGCGCCTCCAATTATTTGTAATTATACCACGAATGAGTCTGTGATCTTGCCAACTGGATTAGGGAAGATACAATTTTCTTCTCTGAACATGGACCTTTTTCAGCCTATCTTCCGTAGGTTTGGATTCATCAATAATAACTTCTGAAGCTGTGCAGGATTCTGGAGCATTGCACTACGTCACTGAATGCATCCTCGCTACGTTTTGGCATATGAGGAAGCCCAAGATAAACCTCTCGCAAGCATGGTTGAAAAGGGTTTCTTCTAATACACTCTCGAGGCAGAAAATCCATATAAAATTTATGTATCATAATGGCCATCGCTTCCTGCCGATGACTTAGCAATTCTCCTTCTCTTCGACAATAAAAACGTGAACATCTACTCCTTCCTCATCGGATCTTCCAGGACTAATGGGAAAGCGCACTTCATTTCTCTACCCTTGGACCCTCGAAATTAAGCTTTTAGTACTTTCTTCGAAACAATGTTATTCTCCCCCTCCCCTTCAGAACATCTTCCTGAGCTGTTCTAGAGCAGGACAAAAAAACATTGTTTATGGGCAATTTCAAAATTTCCGTGCCTATCCATCTGTTTTGTATTTATGTGTATAGGATTTTGTAGCGTTGAAATGTGTCCAAGTAAGTTTTTAAGTGTTAATCTTCATAATTTGTACTTTTTTAAATTAGTATCGTTTCTCTTCTCTTTTATGTCGGCTTTTATGCCAGACGTGATGGGGTGAGGTTTTTTTTGAAAAAATAGACTCTCCATACCTTGGCTTGAAGAATCAACCATTCTGCTTCCAGCTGCATGGGTCTGGAGTGGTGTTCTGTTCCAAGGACCAAAGACACTGAATGCTTCTGAATTCTGTTCTTAAAATACCTAATTTTGAACCGTTTTGTATCTTGTATTTTATGGAAATTGAACTTATGGCACTGCATGAATACTGAAGATTATGTGTATTTACAGGGCAGTATGTAATTTTGTCTTGAGAACATTGCAGTTAATATTTAATTTTAAAATCGGTTAAAATAGTGCTAATATGGGTTGCTATGCCGCATCAATTTAAAACGGTTTCTAAAGATAATCTCGTGTAGAGATTCTCTTGCATAAAGTGTTGTAAATCTTGCATACAATTTCTTAGGAACTCGTTATGTGCAAGAGCCTTCTTATATATAACAATTTGAATGTTATAAAGATCTCAAAGCGATTGATTTAGGAGATCTCGATCTTAAAAATAAGATCGTACTTAAAACGCGTCGAACGAACTGAAACGAAGTTTTCTGTGATTGTTTCAATATTCTTAAAAAATGTTTGATTTTGTTGGTGGCAATGAATTCTTGATGGCAAAATATTTAATTTTGAGAGTAATGGAGAATATCACTTAGAATTTAACTTAATATAAAGAAAAATATATTTAATAAATCTAGTTGAAAATGTTTCGTTGCAGATAATTAACGTCGTACATCTTGCAAACAATTCAGCAGCATCTACGACCAGACGAATCATGTTCATATGCAAGAATAAATTTAATAAGCAGGTTTTAAAAACTCTTAGTATATCAAAGAGTAGAATTTTAATTATTTTTTACCTTTTAGTCTTTGTAATTATGGTATCTTGAAATCCTCTTTTCTCAAATTCACTACCAGTTGTCACGTGTGAAATCAAAATATAATTAAATTAATCGATTAACTGATAATTAAATTCTGAAAATACCAGCAGATATTGTTATCGGAAACTTAAAAACAGTAGAAAATTTCAAAACTGTGGTTCATCAGGAAGTGAATGAGAAATCGATTATAAAATTCCAGGTTAGCACACACAAAAAAAGTCGTTAATATAAGTGTGTAATTATCATTTGTTAATATACAATCTATGAATCGGTTTTGACTTTATTTCAAATGCTATTCATTAAAGGCTATCAATTTTGTAGAAGTTTAATATTGTTAATATAATTGTTATAAACTTGTGGTTAAAATTCTTCCATTTCTTTTACTGCATTTCATATTTTATCAACTCTTTTCGCTACCAAGATGTACTAGAATGCCTGACAAGGAATTTCCAAAACATTTGTGTACATCTATTGTATTCTCCCGGCCTGTTTCTATTGTATTATCTTCAAAATTATTTTAATCTTACACTGCAGGAAATTAATTTTTCAATAAAATCTGTGAATGTATATTAATGAGTAAAAGTTTTGCAGGAAACATTTCAATGAATTACGAAGTTAATTATTAATGAGAATTTCTGCAATATTTCTACAAAAATTTAATTGGTTTTTCAAATAATAATTGATTCCATTAGTCAGCTATCCATTAATAAAAATTTATTTAAAGGGTTTTATAAATATGAACCACTGCAGTGTTGGATTAAAATTGAATTAACTGGTACTTTACTGTAAAAAATGTTGAGTTAAAAAGTATTTTTTCAATTATATAATGTTATGAGCTAATCGATATTGCCCATTTATCGCATCCATTTACAATTTTCTTTGAAAATCGGCTTTTACTTGTAAGTTAAAATTCAATAACCTGTTATCCGATACTGAATCCGAAGTATTTTAACTACTTCGGAATTTTCCAAGAACACTGATTTTCATTTTGAGTTAAATGAATTTTAGATTAAAGCTAATTAAGATTAAGCCCTCTTTTTCTAATTTTCCCAATCAAAGGATGACTGATGGCTTGACCGGTCAGCCAATCAGGAATCCTCTGAAGTTTTGAAAACACAACTTGATCATCATGCCTGATCACCATGGTAATCAATGTGTTTCAGATGCACTCGTGCCATAAAAAGAATATTGGCAAAAATTTAATTGAAGAGCGTAAGTTTCTACTAATAAAATTCTATATTTTTATGAAAATACTGACTGGATGTGATAAATGAAACTACTACTTAACTTTCTTCGATAAAACTTGTTAAATTTTATTTCATTCTCAGAATTAAGAAATTAATATTTTTTTATGCATGAAAATAAAAATATTAGGGTGTTTTAAAACTTTTAATGTGTTCAAAGCAATTCATAATAAAATTGCCTTTCATTCGATATTTTATAATGCCAATGCTCTGATGGGTAATAGTTTCATCTTAACTGAATTATTTGTACCATTATTCTTAAGAAAAAGCAGGAAGACTTCTATTTACGGTTACTACTTTTCCATTTCTAATGTATGTATATTATCTGTAATTATGTGATTATAATTTAATCCGTATTCGGATCTTTGTATGGCAAATATGTAAATAAATTTCCTTTATTTCGTTTCAATCTGTGTATTTTGGCTACATTTTTTTTATCAATCTGTAAGCTGCAACTTGTAAATCTTTCCAGGAAGGTGAATTCTTAGAACTAAAATTTTAAATGCTTCCGATGTAGTGTCACATTTTGGAACATTTAAATATACTGAAGAATTTTTTTTTAAAAGTTCAGGAAATTTAGATTGGTAAAATACTTAACGCAAAATGTAGCTGTAAGATGCTCAACTTCCGAAAATTCAGTTTTCTTATTGTTTTCGGTGTTCTCTCCACAACGCTAGGTGCCGAATTCGAAAAGAAAATTCAAAATGTTCCGTTTATGTTTGTTCAGAAAATTTATTTTCAATAATTTTAACATAATGTCTGTAGGCTGACATACTATCTCTTAATTGCGACATGCGTGATGCAAAAAGCGTTCGAAACGCCCTCTAGTGCAGACCGATGTACCTAAAACTGTCTTATCTGGCACACGGCACACACTTTCCCAAGAAGAAACTCGCTAAGAAGGTGGTTTTCATAATTTTAGATTTTTAACCACTGCATCTATAGCAACGTGTCTGACGCATGCATCGAATTACAGAATTTTTGCTATTCAAATCCGTAATTAAGTCATCGTAACGGGAGTTGGAACCCCAAGTCCGTTAACCCTAACCCTGTTACTTCGATGCACCTTTTCTCGAAATCTGTTATAGATTCATGTTTGAAATTTTTTATACAAGTAAAGTACATCTTTCGCATTGTATGAAAATTATTTTTTAAGAAAAAATTCAAAAACTTATTTTTTACAAATTTTTTGTATCAGAAGAAGAAAAAATGTAAAATTGGCCACTTCGATGTACCTTTTCTCAAAATCTGTAAATTTTTTTATGGAAGTGAAGTACACCTTTCGCATACTGAAATGAGGTTCTGGTTAATTTTTTATATAAATTTTAAAAATATTTAGACTGAAATTTTACCCTATTTTGACACAAACATTTAAAAATAAAGTCGAGTCTTTTTAAAAAAGCTCATTTAAATATGAGAAAGGTGTACTTTACTTGCATAAAAATGGCCAATTTTAGAATCTTTTCTCAAAATCTGTTATAGATGCATGTTTGAAACTTTTTATACAAGTACACCTTTCTCATTATATTTAAATGAGCTTTTTTAAAAAGACTCGACTTTATTTTTTAAATGTTTGTGTCAAAATAGGGTAAAATTTCAGTCTAAATATTTTTAAATTTATATAAAAAATTAACCAGAACCTCATTTCAGTATGCGAAAGGTGTACTTCACTTCCATAAAAAAATTTACAGATTTTGAGAAAAGGTACATCGAAGTGGCCAATTTTACTTTTTTTTTTCTTCTGACACCAAAAATTTGTAAAAAAATATTTTTTGAAATTTCGTTATAAGAAAGATGAACTTGTATAAAAAAAATTTCAAACATGAATCTGTAACAAATATTGAGAAAAGGTGCATCGAAGTAACAGGGTTAGGGTTAACGGACTTGGGGTTCCAACTCTCCATATACAAAAATCACTTGGACACGCTTAAATGTATCAAGTATCCTTTACAATCTTAAATAGATTGAAATAATAAAACAATATCTCAAATGGCTGGTGTCTAAATAGGAGGTTAAATGAAATTGTAGGTCAAGGGGCTAATTAAAAAATTAATCGAAATTTTTTACGATTTCCTCGATTACTTCGCAGCATATTAGTGCATAAAACCCATTTTATACGGCTTTAAAATGCAAAAGTTTTAGCTTTTCACTGATGTCAATTTCATTTCCGTACATTAGTTTTAACAACTTTCAAAATTTTGTAACAATGCTTTTCTTTTATATAACCGTGTACAACAAAATAGCAAAATTTTGAATAATCAGTGAATATTTTAATCGTTTTCGTGCGAATAAGCAAAAATAAATATTGCAAGTTTCAATTAATTTCTAACTAATGCCTTAACGTATTTCAAAGGAATGGATTTTTTTAATATATTTAGGCTAGCTAGCTTTCTGCAAATTGCGTGGTTTAAAAATCTTTATCTGCAGAATTCAGCGGCTGATGCAATCAAGCCTAAAACATTGTTACGATTGTTACTGATTACCAGAGGTTCGAAACCCCTTTAACCCTTTGTACTTCGAAAGATAATGATTAATTAATTAATTATTACACGTGTGAGTGTAAGGATGTTGCTGTTAAGGAGTGTAAGAAGGCAAGCTGAAAAATATTGTTATTAATTTGTTTCAATTCCTAAAAATTAATCTGTTTTTAGCCATATCGTTTTTAAAATGAGCACTATCCAATAAGAATGTGTAAAAGATGCATCATTCAGAATATCGAGTCTGTCTCGACATAAGAGTATACAGAGTTAATTCATATGGTATAGAATTTTGCTTTACCCCGGGTGAATAATATTAATTTGTTAATAATTCATAAAGTTAATCGTAAGAAGGAAGATATGCTTTTTTTTAACTTAATAAAATAACCGTTATTTATTCTTGAAATGAGCCTTATCTGTCTAAATTTCGCGTAATGTGCATAATTTTGATATTTCTGATCAAGAGTTGTTTATGTATAAAACGATGTTCATTTCAGTAAACTATAATGAATTTTAATGAGAGCAGGAACTGATGTTTTATTTATATATATTATAAAAGTTGACTATCAAATAAGAACATCGGTGATTTCAGATTCTAGGGTACAGATTTTGAATTAAATTTTTAATGACTAGTGATTAATCCAGTCTTTGAGTGAATGATTAATAGCATATCGGAGGGCGTCTTTGATATTCAGAAATTGATAGCATCACGAAGTGTTTTATAATGTTCCTGCCGCACTATTATATTTGTACTGGATTCAAAGAAAATGAAAAATAGTATTAATGTTCATGCGTCATAATACATAATCAGTAAATAAATCAAACAAATTCATTTTTATATTCAATAGAATGTAGCAAATTTTTTTCTTTTTTAAATTCAAACACGTGCTATAAAAGCTAGTTAAGTAAAATTACAAAAAGCACGTAACGCAGAACATTAAATATGCGACCTAAATCTGGGGATACGGACCACATCCAAAACAATTGACTTATCTGTGCCAAGTTTTATACAATAATTCAATGATATTCAAACAAAACATAAAGCATATGTACTCTTAGACTTCCAGTATTATTTTTAAATAATCAAAAATAAATGAAAATATATTATTCCGCTTGATTATTTTTCTCTTAAGGCAGATGTTTCCAAAACCTCTCTTTTCGTAGTATTTAGTGACCTTACTTTTCTTTAACCATATAATATTTCAGCAAAAGAAAAAGCATAAATATATGCATTTAAAAAAATCAATTTCTCCTTGTCATTGTTTCATTTAATGAAAAAAAGTGACGCATATTAGTGAAACTACCAATACTTTTTAGGGAAGAAAGTGCGATAATCCAATAATGTTCTAACTGGAATGTTTAAAGAGGCAGAAAAGCCGTTTTCCTTTATCCCAGAAGAAATCAGGGAACGCAAAAAATTATATAAAAATATTATGTAAATCTCCTTTTTTAATTAAGCAAAAAATAAAAGCCTAAGTTCTTAATCTTAAATGCTTTTTCCGATGAAATGAAATTATATATGATAAAATATATCGAGCTAACTAACGTACTGAATTATTTTAGCTGCTTCATTGAATATTTCATTAATCTCTTAAGTTTCAGACAAATTTTGGATTGTTTTGAAACAGCGTTCATATTTTTTTAAAGTATGGAATTTTACATATTAAAAAAACTTACTAAAGCAAAATTTCTAGAAGATATAAAAAATACGTGAAGTAGAAAAACCTTTTATTATCATTATTGTAACTTTATAGCTAACAAGAAAAATCTAGTCTTTCTTCGAGAACATTTTATTTCTTACATCAGCGTATTGCTGAACGTTTAAGAAAGCTTTTTAAGGATTTGCTGTTTGTGAATACACTATTTTTTAAAGAAGAAATGTTATAAAAGTTACATATCGTTTATGAATTTTTTACTCAAAGAAATAAATTAAGAATCAACTGAAATCGGCAAGCTTTTTGTTTCTCAATTTCGTTATTTTGGCATTGTAGAAATAAAAATTACACTTTTCAGTTTAAATATGTTGTTTTCAGATTGGTTCCGAGTTTTTTTTATTATTATTAGCAAAGTAAATAAAACACTTAATGTATTATTAAATCCTACTACACACAGCTCAAAACTTGCTGGAATGTAACTCAACTTTTATTTAGTTTTATCAACCTCCCATTTTGAAGCTAAACAGGGGCTCTTTCGGAATGGACCTAGTAATTTTGAAATGTATTTAGATATTGAGGAAGACCTTCTCCAAGCTTCCATGCCACACCAGTGGGAGGTTGTCTGACCCTTGACGGATTTAGCATGTACCAGTGTCATACTGCGGCTGACCTTCCGTGGAATCGGGCTTCGAATGCTCAACTTTTAGGTCAGGAAGCCGATATTCTGCCACAAGGACACCGCGAACACTGGAGTATAACTCCAAAGAAAGTTCACAGAAAGAAAACAGTAGATTAGAAAAAGTATATATAGAAAAAGTGGAGTATTTTTACGCCTATTCACTCCTGTTTGAATATATCGATTCATTCTTATCAAACTAGGGTGCCTGTTTATTCTAATTGTTCTTTCGATTTTTAAAAGCGTTAATTCTCGTAAATCTTTAACATTTAGAGCTCTGTTGTCTTCGATAAGGCGATATGAGTTGTGTGCATACTTTGAATAAAAATTGCATCATATGTATTTTGAAGGTAAAGGCGACATGAGTTGCATGCACACTTTACCTTCAAAACACATATGGCGCAATTCTTATTCAAAGTCGACATGAGTTGCATGCACACTTTACCTTCAAAACA
>BGPR01004324.1:65032-91852 GCA_013235015.1 Araneus ventricosus | reverse complement strand
TATCTGAAAATATCTCTAATAATATACTCTAATATCTGAAAATATCTATAATAATATACTCTAATATTTGCGCAAAAGTAAATAATAAACATTCTTGAAGGAATTTAGCTCTAACAAAGTAACCAAAAACAGTAACCACTCAATAAAAAATGTCCACTCACATTGGAGTAGAAATATTTCTGGAGTTCGTCAGAGCAATATATTACTCATGGCGAATCGCCTGAAGGCAGGAGCATCTCGATAACCGAGTAGTTTCTTTCCAAAAAGGAACATAAATATTTTTTATTTCAGTAAAAGAGATCACGTAGTCTTCATCACAGTTATGGAACTGTCTGACATAAAGTTGCTCCTGTAAGTAGAATATCTAAGAGCGCAGAATTTCCGTAGTTTAACAGGTAAAATACTGAATATACTGCACTCAGAAAACAACTTTCTGCGCTTGAATGAATTGCCAAATATGACATCCTTAGGGAATATTTTTTTTCTTCCAAAAAGAAAAAATACGGCAAGTTATGAAAGTTTTCCTGTTTCGTGAAGAGCTAAAACAGCCTCCGAACCTGCAACAAATATTTGTATTAAAACGAAAGCTATAACCGTAGAATCTAAAGAAAAGATAAATTTAGAAGAGATAAAAAGTTGTTCTTCAACTGCGCATATCGTGGTTGCGTCATTTTCTTTAACTATTTTATTTTAAAGGTACTTAAAATTCAGGACCCAATTATAAATTTCAGTTTGCATCACTTCCCTTTTCGAATAAATTTTAGAATTTTAAAATCAAAATACATTTTGTACTTCTGATATTTATCTACTTATTTTCGTTCGACAAACTGTGTAACGAACTGGGGATTCAGATTACTTTCTTATCCAACCAGAAAAAATAATACGTGCATACATTTTAATTGGATTAAATACGAAAATTGAGATTATCACTGCATCATTTTATTTTATGTTGCCAAAATTAATTCGTAGATACTCTTTAATCGAAAAAATTTCTGTCTTCTCGATATTTAAAAGAAATTATTTTATACTAACAAGTTGGTCGATGGCATTATTCATAGTCAATTCCTTGCAAGGAAATGAATTCTTTTATTATTTGTACAATTATCAATAATTTTAGACTTTCGTAAATAGCTGCAACTATCACAGAATTCATTTCAAAGTAATCAGCATGTTTTCTTACTTTAACTTGTTTTTTATTTAATCCTAAGTTAATGATATAGAAATCGAATTTTCGACTTAATCTTCGAAAGAAAGTAGAAAGAATAGAATAATTTTCTACAAAAAAGAAATGAGTACCATCGAAAAATTAACTTCCATATCTTATTAGTCCTTACAGAATTACGTTTAGTGATAATTGCAATCCAAGCATAAGTTTTTCAGAAATTAAAATGAATTGAGAAATTAAAATTTGAAACCATAAAACCAGTAATAGCTGTCATTGTAAACTGTCTTCATAAAAACGATAATGTTTAAGTAAAATGTAAGACAACAGCTAAAATTCAAGTGTTGTTTCAAATTTTAAATGATTGGAAGTAATTTTAAATAATTAGTAAGAGTAGCGCAGCATGCAAAATTACCTTTTATATCCGGAAATAAATTAAATGAAATGTCCTTCATTAATTTAATTACGTAAATTCCCTTCATAGAAACAAATAAATTGCACTTCTGGAATGAATTATCCTATGCTTCGTTGTTTCTAAATTTAGTTGAACTGTTTCTCCAAAACTAATGAAACAATGCTGACATAAAAATTAAAATACATTAATCATGCGTTTAATTTCCTTTCCACGTAACTCTCAAACCATCCTCAGAAATTTTGACATGAATTCCACAAATATATGGAAGGCATTTAAAGAGGAAACTTGTTTCGAAAACAATCAATAATCGAAATAACAGAAATAATTGACTAACAAAACGAGCTTCAATCAGTTGGTGGAGGAGATTTGTAACTCTCAAACCATCCTCAGAAATTTTGACATGAATTCCACAAATATACGGAAGGCATTTAAAGAGGAAACTTGTTTTGAAAACAATCAATAATCGAAATAACAGAAATAATTGACTAACAAAACGAGCTTCAATCAGTTGGTGGAGGAGATTTGTAACTCTCAAACCATCCTCAGAAATTTTGACATGAATTCCACAAAAATATGGAAGGCATTTAAAGAGGAAACTTGTTGTGAAAACAATCAGTAATCGAAATAACAGTAATGATTGTCTGACAGAAGGAGCTTCAATATGTTGGTGGATGACATTTGTTCAGATTTTCTACTTAAATAACGTAATTAAAAAACTGCCTGACCAATTCCCTGTGATTTCACACTGTGCAGAACTTATCCAGGTATCTTTAAACCATTGTTAAATATCCCAGAAAGGAGAACTATTCTTCCAGGAATAAGTTAATTCTCCGCTGGTGCTGCATCTCCCTGCATCCTGTTTTTGATGTGACTTAATGGCAACTGTACTTTTCCTTCAGTATATTTGAATGTGATCGCGAACTTTTTCAAATTATGCTTTGACAAAGTGAATTTTAAAAATTTTCACTTAGATGCTTTGAGCAAGAAAAGCAGATTTACCATTAAAATTCTATTTTCTTTCTTATTTTCAACTAGAACAATTTTCTCTCGTTCTCTCGAAATTCTCTTGCGGGATTCGGAACTCTGATACTTTGGAACTTCGAAGTCCTGTTCCACCCTCAGATGAATGCAGCACATTTTTTAACAAGATTACGCTCCGAAGTATCAGTATTAAAGTCTAATTTATGTAGAGGAAATCAACCAAAACACTTCCTAAAATAAACTGAAATATAAAAGCTATGGCAAATATGTATATTAAATTAATACTAAGGAGTATCTAAATTTTTTATGAAAAAATACATGTTTGGGGGTTTTTTATGAAATTGCCATTTAAGAATGGATTTTTGTTTTTCTCTAAAGTGCAGAAATTCATACAAACACAATTCTACTATTATCCTTGCATTGTTAAGGATCCTTCAGAAATTTTTATTAATGATATGCTTTAAGAGGTAAGGTAGGTATTAGTTATTATGCATTAGGTAGGTATTAGGTATTGTGCTTAAGAATTAGTAACTTGTTAAACTGGCTATTTTTTATTTTTCTGTTTTTAAAGAGATTAAAATCTGATGTCATTTCTGAACTTCTTGAAATACATACAAAATTTCTTCTGTTATAGACATTAACAATGCAATATGCATTTTTAGGATCCTGCAACTTCCATTTAGTGTGACATCTCCAGCAATTTAAATTGAAAGTTAAAATTGAATAACAAGAATTTATATGCGACTATTTAAAATATAACCGCACAATAAAATTATAGTGCGTCATTTTAAATTTTTATGCACTATTAAAACTCCAAGAGAAACAGAAAGATGAATTATAGAATTTCAACAAATTGTCTTCAAGTTAAAACGTTTCTTTATATGGTTCCCTTAGTATTTTAATCATCTTTTTCTAAACTTTATGTCATTTATTTTAATATTAGTTTATATAAAACCTTATACTTGCTTTTGTTGGGTTATTTCTTAAAGTTATTTATATTTTTGTTCTTATATTACTTTAAAATTGGGAATGGGAAAATTTTGATTTTTCTACATTTTTCGAACTATGCTTTGTTCATCGTCTGAACAATATTCAGAATACTAATATGACAATCTAATCAAAATGTTCATTTTCAAATGCAACGATCTTTTGAAATTCATTATTCCTATATTTCCCAACACACCTCTTCATCCTCATATATTATTTTTCATCAAACCGGCGAGGTAATTATACATCATCACCAGCACAATCTCCTTTAAAACTCTTCAAACTATGATTTTTAGGAAATCGGAATTTCTGAAACTGAATTTTTTTGTGTTTTTTCGTTGAATTTTGCAGCTTTCTTTGTAGAGTCTTACAATAACAGAAAATTTGTTTCAATTCTTCAGCTAGGTTTTAGTAATTTTAGTTTTCCTCGAGGTTTCGGAAATTTTTGTCCATTTTCTCTCAAAGATATCATCTTTTGTAGCATACTTCAGTCATAATAGGAAATGTGTTATTCATTTAAACTCAACAGACTGAGCAAATAAATTTCGAAGACGCATAATATGAAACATCGAAGAAGACATTTATTGGAACAAAATAAAGTTAGTTAAAGAAGTTAATATTAACAAAGTTTGATATTAACTGAATATATTTCATTATAAAAAGGTCTTTTTACGCATCTGTTATATTTTGCTCAAGAAACTAAAAAAAATTTTCGACCTGCTTCAAGTTTCGTAGTTATATAATTTTCTTTTATGGTAAGGAAAATGTATTCCAGAAGGAAATAGGATAGTTGACATATTTATAAGTTCTTTGAATGAGAATTTCGTTTCATTCATTTCCTGAAGATAACAAAAATGACGAAGCAAACATATTCGTAGAGATGAAAATGGGTTTCACAGAGGATTTATGATTCAATAATTTTTCTGGCTGTAATTGTTCTTATCTATAAGTCATTCAGTAATCGAAATATAGTGGCAGATTAAAAATGAAAACCTTCTACACATTCCTGAATTGAAATTTTTAATAAGTAAGCAAAGTTTCGTTAAAATCATTCACTTAAAAACAGAAGTCACATAGTTTTAATAATCTTTGGTTTAAAAGTTCATTATTACAAATATTTCAGTCAATTTTCATGTGGCTGAAGCATCTTCTGGCACAATCTCTAGTTTGAAATCTGTCAGTCGCGAAGACATTCTTCCAACAAAGAATGTCTTCGAGGAAACGCTTTTTGAAAACTCGCACATACTTCCAACGAAGAATCTCTTTATGTGTGAAACGTGCTTTATGCGTGAAACATCTCTTTATGCGTGCTTTATATCTGACGTCCTGATTTAATGTGGGTTGGAAACTTGGAGAATGGAATGCCAGTCAAAGTGTCATGACCTTCTTTAAATCAAGTTTTGAAATTGTGCGACACAACAGCAATGCCTCTCATCAAGTTTCGCAACCGGAAATAAACAAATGATTCAATCATAATTTTAAATGCCCATTTAAATTTCATTTTTTTTTTTGTTTTAGTAACTCAAAATCTGAGGCATCTCTTTTAAACAGCAGATTACAGAAAAGTTTAAACATAAACATGATGGAAGAACTTAAGAATCTGTTTTAAGGCAGCAAGCTAAATCCCATTTAATCTACTATTGGAACAGAATGCTCGAAATTCAAAGTTTAAATAGAAACTTCAAGCATTCAGCGTTAACACTCTAAATCAAAAACTTTTTAGAGCCATTACACTATCATAAACATTATATGAGAGAGCACATTTCTAAACTAACTACGATCTGCCCTTAAGAAATTATTTTAAAACAACACGTTAAATCACTTTTAAAGTATTACTGGAACTGAAACTTCAAAATTCAAAGTTTAAACAGAAACTTCAAATATTCAGTGTTAACACTTAAAATCAAAAACTTTTAGAGCCAGTACATTAACGTAAAGATTATGAAATAGTATATTTTCAAACTAACTACGATCTATCTACCCCTCAAACTTCAAAAGAAACTCATCAGACATTGAGAAGTTAATTTCATTTGTAAGGAAAAATCCAAGAAGAAAGATTAAATAACTGCACGTTATCTAAAAGCCACTATATGATAAGAGTGTTCTTCAAACATTAAGTCAACTAAAGCTGAATAGTATAGTAAACTTTTCGAAAAGCCTATAGTCTGAAAATCAAGTTATCGAAAATCCAACCTTTCTCAGAATAAATACAAAGATAGATACATTTAAACATTCTGGAAAACTTTATAAATTAACTTTTCTGAGTCTGTGAAAGGTTTTCAAATAAGATTTTTAAAAGATGAATATTCTCCACTAAGATGAACTGAATTAAAAGATGAAGTACGAAGATGGATCGTAATACGCGTAAAAGCACGTTTCTTCCGCTAGCAGATCGCATGCAATTAAAACAATGAATTAAAATTCAAGTTATCAAAGGGTAGGAATTTAGACTTTGTACGGAATTCATAACCAAATTTCTAGATGTGAGTAGTGTGAGACGACAATTTACTTCCAATATAATATAATTTAAGAAATATTTGTGATAAATTATATCGCTCTATAATTTAAATTCCTGTCTGGTCAAAAATTCTTATTTTTAAAGAAAATATTAATTTGTGATATATAAACACAAATTTTAACAATGCAATTTAAATATGCGTGTTGAAATATGGAACTTTTATAATTTTTTCATTTATTATCAGGCGGTGAAATTGGGAACAAATAGTAATTGGGAACGGTGACTACAGAGCGCATTGGTGAGGACTTAGCGAACTGAAAATCGTGTGCTTTGATTAAGACACTCTAGAGGAAGGAGAAAAACACTTTCCTACTTTTTTCAATGTTATTTAGTAACGTTTGTTACCTTTAATTACAACCGTGTTTAAAAAAGTGAAATCAAAATTTCTTAAGCTTTATTTTTTGTTCTCTACTCCGATTATATACAAGCTGAGATACTAATTCCAATTAACATATTTATATTATTCAATTAATACATTTATCATTATATATTTCTCAGATCTGTAGGATATAAAGATTACGAGGAAACTTCAATTTTCGTCTTTGGATTTCATCTTGAGGAACAGGTTAGTGTTCTTAATTACCCCAGGCATTTTTTACCATGGGGTAATTGGGAACGGCTTCTAATATAACTAAAATCTTTATTTTTTTATGTATTTATAATATTTTGTCATTTGATAGGAAGCAATTTTAAGTCTTTCTAGACTTAAGCATGGTTGCGTTCTATCCATCAGTAAAATTTACTGATTTAAATGAAATTATCAACTGACATTTCAAAACAATTTACCATGTGATCTACACACATATTACTTTTTACTTTTTAAAGTTCATTATTAATAATGATATTAAGCCGTTTAACTTCAAGTTTGGAAGAAGACAAAAAAGCTGATGACAAGATAGAAGAAAACGTGATACTGTTGGAGGAATCTGAGAATTAGGATTTTGGCTCTTTTTAAAAAGAAATGGAGGCTGCGGAGATAGAGGAAGTAATTTATCTGGAATCATCCATGCTTGATTTTTTACCAAATCTCTTTGTTTTGATCTATAATCTTGCAGGTACCAGAATGAAGGCACATTATTCACACTTCTTCGGGATTCAAGAAGTTGACGGTGGTGAATATGATATGACAGGTTTAAGAACCACCGATTTAGCTAAATAAAAAATTTGTTTCGTTGGTGAATGACCAGTTTGCCTTTTCCGAGAGTCAATTAAAAGCTATACTCCCAGATCGTATCTTTGAAGTAGATTGTAGGAAACAGTTATCTGGTTTTCATGTAGTGTGAATATCAAAGACAAATTAGAAGAATGGTGAATAGAACGTTCGATTTCTATTGGAAATCTACGTACTTTCTATTACTAAATTTATTAGTGTCTACTAATTGTTATGTGCGATTTTTAAGTGTTACCTATTTCTTCCCAGTGTATCATAATATTCAGTTATCTCAGTTTCTATAAAGATTCATTTCCCAATTTTTCTCGATAAAACTGGAATTAGAATGATTATAAATTACACAAAATTGAAGATAATAAATAGTTATAATAATTTATATTTTATATTCAGTGAAATAGAAGATATTTTTGTTGAAAAGCATTCAAAAAACGTCATTTTGTGATAATTGAGAAAAGGCAGTTAAATCCATTTCGAGGCAATATACAGCAGTTACTAATCGTTTTACATATATTCTCTTCAAATAAATTCGTTATTGTAATTAGAAATCGAAATACGTGTTCCCAATTACCTCGTAATCACTGGGGCAATTGAGAACATTTCGGGGTAAAATAAGAACTCTCCTAAAAGTGAGGTTGATTAATTAATAAATAATTTTTGAATGGAGGCATTGTTAAATGAACCCTGTAGAATATTCACAAAAATCATAGAACTATTCTCCATCGCATACTATTGTAATATTCGTAACTAATAAAAATATATATTTGTAGAATTATTAAAATACTTCAAGAAAAGAAATTAATTATATAAAAAAATCGTTTGGTCATAAAATAAATTAATTTTAAAATATCGTTTGGCTGAAAAAGAAATTAATTAAAAATATCGTCTGGCATAATTCTTTTCTAAAGATTATAAAAATAGTATGGCAACTATATAATTTGTCTTTTGCTAGCGTTACCTAGCAACGGAAAATAATAATGAATTGAACTTGGAATTCGATGTCAGTCAGTGATGTAACGTTTGTGATGTAAGTGTATGTGTTTGTTTTACATGTTTGTGCTGTGGAAAAAGTCCAATAAATATATTATCTTTGATAAAGAAGGCTCCACTATTCTTCATGCTATGCTGAAATACATCACACTATCCTTTGAAAGAGAAAAAATGACAGAGTCTGCGAAATTCGTCCCCAATTACCCCAACTGACGCTATATAATTTTATTAAATTCTGTATTAAATTAAGTAACTAAATACTCAGGCTGGTTAGACTTATCCAAGGTAGGGTTAAAATTAAATATATAGCTAGGATTATATGGGTTTATGGTTAGACCTCTGTCTACACAATTTTGGGGATATTGTCACGGTCCATGTTGATGGATCCTTGAGATACGTTAGTATTCACATCGTAAGATTATACTGTTTTACTGAAGATCCCGTGTCTAAGTTCATTTATCTCGTCCCTTAAGTACGCCCAAAGTTAAATTTTTGGTTCAACTTCAGAATCGTTAGGGCGTGGCTGGCTCGTTAATTTTGGGTAGCCGTGCGTCAAGGTAGAGGTAACGACAACAGCTGACAGTGTTGTCAACTAATAGAACGTAGCAATGACTGTCATACTCTTGGGAAGCAGCAAGCTTTCAAATGGCTTAATGTCAAAGTTAAGCCATTTGAAAGCTTTGAAAGCCTTTTGAAAGGATTTGTT
Organism: Araneus ventricosus; assembly: GCA_013235015.1. Lineage (NCBI taxonomy): Eukaryota > Metazoa > Arthropoda > Arachnida > Araneae > Araneidae > Araneus > Araneus ventricosus. Next base: position 82,925 of record BGPR01004324.1, on the reverse strand, counting down.
AATATATTGGGATTGACATATCTTAATAAAAATATAGATCTTCACGTAAATAATAACTTATTATATTTTATTTATATTTACAAAGATTTTATTTATGCTTGCACTTAAATATCCTTTTTCTACTACTTAGAGGTACTTAGCCTTGTGGAACGCAAAGCCTATCTCAACCGACGTTTATTTAAACTAGAAATTTAAAGCCTAATATTAAAATTCGGTTTATGTGGAGTTTACGGTACCTACTTACTTCGTTCGTCCTAGGATCGCCAATTCTTTATCTCCAAGAACGGCGATGAGAGTCTAGATGTTTTTAAGGAGTGACAAGCGCGCATGCGTACAAATTGATATTTTCATCGGTGTTTTGCTTGTCAGGCTATATTGCGCCACGTTTCGGTTGGACTATTTTGTTCAACTCTTCGATGGAATTACTCGAAAAATTCGAATTTGAATATAACTTGGTTTGGAATTCTTCGGATTGAATATCGGTTAAGTACCGTTTATGTTATTCTGTGTGTTTCGTTTCTCAATGAATAAGCGAAGCTTTTTTTAAGTTAAAAAAATTTGCCCGGTACACGCTTGAAATGCCGCAGACATTGAGTGCGGAAATTCTCGTTTTCGGAATTTTTTTTTAAAAAAACCTAGATTCTTAACATTCGACGAAAAAGCGTAGCTACTAGTTTCCTGCTATGCTGGAAGTGAAGTCGATGATATTTTTTTAAGTTAAAAGATTTGCCCGGTACACTCTTAAAATGCCGCAGGCATTGCGTGCTCAATCTTTCGTTTTCAGGTGACGCATGCGCAAGAGAGCAATAAAAATCGCACTGCACATCCAAAACAGTATTTAGCGACGGCCCATGAAATTGCGCCAAGAAAAATTGGCAAGAAACGGGTGGGCACCGTAAACTCCACATTTACTCAAAATTCTAATGAAAAACTTTATTATCATTTTCATGCAAATCGCAAATGAACTCCAAATATCTATGTAAAAATAGTTTTCACCTTCATGACTCTAAAAGTTGTTACATCACGCGGCGTAAGCAATCCCTGTTTTTGTATTACATGCATGAACAGGGTTATAATTTAAAAATGAAATGCAATGTTTAAAAAGCTAAAATTTTTATAAAGCAAATTTAATATAGTAACACTCTCTTGAAACGCAACATCGATCAGGACAACTCGTAACGCTCTGAAGTTATTTTCATGGTTGTTTGGGGGAAATGAAATTTAATGAGGTGCTAAAAAGATTTCTTCAAACCATTGCATTTTGACATTTTTATGAAAGGAGAATTCCAAATTCTCAAAGTTGAATAACTTCATAAATACTTGCTTGAAAAGAATAGCACGGTTTTCTGTCAGGAAATAAAAAATCTCAAGTGGCCCTGCGGTATTTATTATTTCCTACTATACAAATATACCGATATATACAGAAAATGTATAATGCTTTCGAAGTAATTTATTACAATTTTTTTTTACTTTTCTTTGAACTTTTAATGCAAAAAAATACGGATCCTAAATTCTTTTATCTTTTTCTTGAAAGTTTAAATAAAAAATAAATAAAACCAATAAAAGCCAAAGAAGTAATAAAAAACTTATGTTTTTATTGGAAAAAGAGTAATTTTGGCTTTACTTGCATATTCTAAAATACAACTTTAATCACTTTTCTAAGTGCATCGGTGTCATATCCACGGAGCTTTTTTGTATTAATTCAGGTGATAAGTATTTGTGCACACTATATATATGTTAACTGTAACCTTTTAGAACTGTTGGTTGAACGAGAGTTTTGTTTAAGTTTTAGTTCAGTGTTCTACTAATAAACGTCTTGCCTAGAAAATGTCTGGTTATTTTTCGTATTTGAATCCAGAATTATTTCAAAGCCACGGTTTTTAAAGGCTATTTTTCCTTTAAGCAATTGCAGTTTTTGATACGCTGCTCGCGTAACAGAGTGATTTCTTTGTATAACGGATAACATAATAATCAGTGTGAAATTATTCTATTAACATAATAGCCATTTATAGAATATTACTATATATTCTATAAATAGCTATTACCTAGTTGCTGAAACCAACTTAGAGACGTTTTCTGTACGCCTGTATCAGAGAAACAAACTTCAGAACAACAGTTAATTCTGAAACGCTTTTCATAAACGGTCATTCACCCTTCAGCTTCTGTTCTGTATGTAAAGTGGGCTGATGCAAGCAGATTAAATAAACAGATTATTCTTCCAAATCTCCCGAAGCTAAAAACTTTCTCCGAATACTGTTCTGTGAAATTACATGTTAAAATTATTATTAGTTATTTATTCATTATTAGTAAATTATTTATTATTTCTTATTAGTGGTAATTTCGAACCCGATTTTACTGAAGATCCACAGTGTATGCGGGTCTGGTGCACGCTAAATATGACATCGTGGGTCAAATGTCTCCCGCTGGTGTGGGGCGGAAGTTTCGAGGGTGTGCCAGCTCAGGTGTCGTCCTCGTCCTCGACGTCTGTCTCGAAATATCCTTTCGTGTTGCTTATAAACGGAACGTTAACAAAACTAAACTAAATATCAAAGAAATCAATTCATGCGACGACACAGTAGCATGACAAACGTATCTGTGATTGTCAGCTAACATCTAACTGCTGGCTGTCTGATGTGTTGTGCGGTCGGGTCCTTTTTCCTCCCGCAAGAAAAGCATGGGATTCAAAAGTGAAATTGCCGCTCAGCATTTGGCATGTATCTCTTAAGTATGAATTGTCACCATTGCAGATTAAATAATTAATACCAATGATGAATTTAAATATTCTCTTCAGTAATTAAAAAAAAAAGCTTTCTCAAATGCTGTTTCTGCTTTTCAATTTGATTTATAATCTCTTATCTACCGTTTCATCTACCGTTCTCTTTAATTCAGAAAACGAATTTTCGAACGTGCTGTCTGCATTTTATTTCTGATCTCATGAATGAAATAAGCAGCTTATACATTTATAAAATGCATTATCTGATTCTGAACAGCAGCAAATTCATTTCCACCGATATTAAATTTTGCTTCAGAGAAGACAAATTCGCTTTCGCTTGCCTGCAATCGAAAAAAATGGCCAAAACACTGCAAGCAATTCATCCCAAATACCCTGCTTATTTATTATTTGATCCACCGTTAATAAACGGAAATATTAACATTGCTAATATGAAAATAAGAAAACTCATCACCAGATAAAGTCAAAAAGCGCCTTATGAGATCAAGAAAGCTTAACGAAGTTAATCACCATAACCGATGCATTTGGATCAGTTATTTTATCGGTTTACTTTAATGCCTAGTGACGGGGAAACGATGCGTTGTATTATCATATTTGGATAACCCAACTTGGCTTTCTTCATCATTTTCAAATCCAATGTACTACCGATTGTTCATGAATTAGGCCCTGCTGTTTGGCAGTGTCATTGGTGAAGAGGTATTCAGCAATAATTTTCACAGAATTCTTTGCGTTATGGGATGTTTATATTTTCTGATATAATGAGCTGTTTTATTGCAACATTATCTGGCCGCTGGCAAAATGTATAACTTACCAGTTTATAAAAAAGTGTATTGTTATTTGTCGCTTTGCTTGGAACTGTACAGAAGTCATATTTAGCAAAAGAACGATGATTGCAATTTACTTATTTAGCATGAAATTTATTGGTTCTCTTATTAATTTTTTTGGGGGATTTTTCACTTGATGATTTAATCTGATGAATTCAAATCTTTGTATGAACCTACCTGAGTACTATTGGGGACTTAAATCGTAGTTTTGATTCATTCCCAGATGACAAGTTCTGCACCTGAGTCATATTATTATCCTTAGTCTCTTCATAGCATTTTCCATGTTTCTACATTAACATTTGACTCCATGTGTTAGTTCAAACGTGCGCCAAACCCATGCGTCTTCACCGAAGTTGAGTCCCCTCAACTTCAACTTGAGTTTAACCCTCTGACTGCGTATCCCGCGATTTCCCCGGGTTTGAAGCAAGTCTATTTTCTGCTGCATCCTGAGATTTTCGCAGGCTACTGTAATTACTTAGTACTTTTATAGTGTTGGATCAAGTTATACTAATAAAGTTTTGGATATAAAAAACAACTCGCTCGGCTCAACTGTATCTGAACACGTTTGCATACGTTGCATCTAAATAATGATTTTAAAAAATTCCTCAGTCAGAGAGGATTGAGTGTCTGTAAACACGCAATCATATTGTTTTAAAATATTTTAAATGTCGCTTAAAGATATGCATAAATTTGTTGCGTTTATTAGAAAGACACTACAATTCTACCCAGCATAGTAAAAGAGAATCGATTTCTGACAAAGAAACAGGGAAACTCTCCGTTGAGTTCGGGGTTGTAGTGCAGACGAGCTCATTCCCTTTTGGGTTTTGAATTTACATTCCATCTGATTGCAATCTTTCCTTCTTTACCTTTTATATTCTTACGAAGAGGATGCTTCTCTTTCCCAATCCCAGGTTACTTGCTCCCCAAACAAATTTAAACGCTAAGAAAAGTAAGAAGATTTATTTATTTTTTCTGTGGTTCTTATCATTCTTAAATCCTAATGACTACTACTGTTTTATGCCACAAAATAACTCTTTCTCCATTCACGATTGCAGTAAAACCCGTTTAACCGAAACCCGGGTCTCTGAAATCGCAAATCCAAAAAAACATGTGCTACACAGAAATAATCGCGAAGGCGAGACTTTTTTTTCACCGATGTCCCCATTTTTTTCTTTTGAGCATCCCCAAGAAGGTCAGTGAATAATTTTAGAATGCTGAAGTTAACAATATTAACTATAGTATTGTATATGTTATCATATTGTATTGTCGGGTGTCATGCGCCTGGCAGGCATAGGTAAACAATATTATAATTAATATAGCCATTAACAATATTAACTGTAGTATTGTATATTGTGATATTCGTTACAAAATATTTTGTTATTTCTAAAGTTTTCTCTTTAAAATGTAGTGTGGCAATACAATATTTGTCTTACGAGCGTTGCCTAGCAACGCGCGAAAAAGATGTTAGATATTATAAGATTTAAAATGAGTTGTTAGAGAGAGAGACCAAAATGTAACAACTGATGTTGATAGTCCAACGAATGAACGGTATTATGGTGAAAATTTATATTAAAATAAAAGTGTTTTTTTTATAAAAAGTCTGATAATTCATCCTGAATACACTACAATATGTTATAATATTGTATTGTCGGGCGTCATGCGCCTGCCAGGCATAGGTAAACAATATTATAATTAATATTGTTATTAACAATATTAACTATAGCATTGTATATGTTATAATATTGTATTGTCGGACGCCATGCGCCTGACAGGCATAGGTAAACAATATTATAATCAATATTGTTATTAACAATATTAACTATAGTATTGTATGTGTTATCATATTGTATTGTCGGGCGTCATGCGCCTGACAGGCATAGGTAAACAATATTATAATTAATATTGTTATTAACAATAGCGCCTGACAGGCATAGGTAAACAATATTATAATTATTAATTATAATATTGTTTACCTATGCCTGTCAGGCTCATGGCGCCCGACGGAGAGTTAACTTTAATAGAGAACAAAGTGTAGACTACAAAGAGAGTTTTGAATTCGTTTCACACTCAGAACATTTCAGAACTGCATACTGTAATTAGATACAAAATAGTAATAGATCTTCATGACTTAACCGAAAACATCGTTATCCGAAACGGCTTCCCTACTCTTTAGTTCGGTTAACCGGGGTTGTACTGTATATTGTTACAAAAGTCTATCTGTGGGTGTATGGTGTAAACAGTCCAACACGCAGGATAATGGAGAATGAAGGTTTATTCACAAATATGCGGGAAAACACGTAGCACAGGTAACAGGAAACAATAGTTCTTGCACAGATTAGCAATGTAAACAGACAACAATTCACAGGTAATAACAATTCAGCATTTTGATATCTAGCAACACAAACAGTCAGCAAATAACTAGTAACGACAATAACGGCACTTTCAATAGCGTTCGGCGTCTAACAGCTTACTAGCTCGCACAGCGGATAGAACTCCAAAGACGTTCGCCCTCCAATGCGATACCAGTCGATCAACACACACTCCGTCATACAAGCGCTCTCCTTATATAGTCTCCCGCGGCAGGTCGTGACATCACATGGAATCTTCTAGTGCATTCAAGCGTATCTCCTCTGATAATAGAGATATCAAAAAGATTCCAGCACCTTTGAGATCCCATATTTCGTGCCAAAGTCGCCAAGGTCAGGAGTCCAGGCATGGCTGCTGTCGGTCATCTCATATTTACCCCTGTAAAACTCTCTTCCCAACCATAAAACTCACATTTCTGGAAAGCGACTTTCCATGTCTGTAACAATATACTAATACTGCGGGACGCTTTCCCGTAAGAGGGGTATGAAGAGATGGTGCAAAGACATGGAGAAAAGACAAAAAATGAAGAAACTAATTATTGAAACCAAAATTTTTTTTAAAAAAATTAAACCTTAAAAATATATAAAGACAAAAGTATATCAAAAATTTCAGAAACTAGTTCTGAAGGACGCAAACAAATAGCAGTATATAGTTTTAATTTCATTGATAGACATTATCAGTAGTTTTCATAAAACATTGCCAAGTGACATCGCCATGGACATCTTGAACTTTATTTCCATGCCTATGCAATTGTTTTATATAAGTGCAAATAGGATTTAGTAGCGTCAAATGTGCGTAAGTAAGCTTTTAAGTTTTTAATTCGCACCTTCCTTAATTCGTATTTTTTTCTTCTCTATGCCAGATATTTAAGTTTTTTTAATTTAAAAGGTACTCCATACCTATCCAACTGCTTAAAGAATTCATTCCATTCCAAGTGCAGGGTAAGGAGTGGTGTCATGCCACCAACCTCCACGTAATTGTTCCGGCCATCAGCTAAAAGAAGCGAAGTGAATTGTGGATGAAACAGCTGTGCGTGAGAGGAGGTGGTACACTGTAAAAAATATCCGTTTTTTTCCCGGACTTTTTCCGTATATTTGACGGTTTAAAGCTGTTTTGTTGACAAAACGGTTTTTCACCGTTTTCCGCTCCAGCCATAAACGGTTTAAAACCGTCAGTTCAAATTCTATTTTTCGTCATACGGTATTGTTTTCCGTACGATAACTTTCCCTTTTCTTAAATGTAATTTTATTGCATTTATTTCATGTTTTTAATAGGGTTCCATCTCCGCTATTGTTTACACATGTTGCAGTAACCTGTTGTCACTCATGAAAGCTAACCTTAAAACACGTGTTCTGGCAATAGTTTATATTTACACCACTAAGTGGCGCCACTAGAGCTATAGTGACTTTAAAACTCAAATAGATTATTTTTACTTCATTTTATGAAGTCTTCGGTGGTCTAGTGGTTAGAGCGACTGCATTTTATTTCTACAAACGCGGTTTCGATCCCCGGCTCGGAGGTGTTAGAAGTTTTGTCACCATCTTGCATCGAAATCGTCCAAGTAAGTTCAATTAAAAATTATATTAATTAAACTAATTGAAATTAATAATTAAGCCTTGATTAAAAAATATTCCTAATTGATAATATACATCAGCACATTTCAACTCAACTCGAACAGAAGGAGAAAAACAACTCAACTCAGTCGATGACGTCACTTAGTTCGATGACTTAATTTTTACGGAGAAAACTTGATTTCATACGGTAAAACACCGTTGTGACAACGGATTTACTTCGTAACTTTTACGGGAAAAACTTGTTCCTGTATGGTAAAAAACCGTTGTGCCTACGGATTTACTTCGTAACTTTTACGGTTTTGCACAACCAACCCAGCTGCCAGTTTAAAACCGTAAATTTTACGGGATTTTTTTACAGTGTAGGCATATTTACGGATCCTACATAGCAGGAAATGAAGTCGCTTCTCATTGGCTCTCAGCGTCACCGGACTTGGCTTGCTTTTAATGACGTCGTGAACTTAAACAGTACTTCTTACCATTGCTGAAAGTTCGTCCTTTATATTTTTATTCTAAAGAAATATAGTTCATTTGCTTGAGAAACGTCCAAACAATCATAATTAGAAGGTAGTTTTGATTTCTCCATGATGCGACAGTGGAAGACGAAATAATAGTTAAAATCCCGCCTATGCGAGTTGCTATGACGTCATTAAGAAGCAAGCCAAGTCACGTGACGCTGAGAGCCAATGAGAAGCGACTTCATTCCCTTCTATGTAGGATATGCAGGCGCCATTGAATTGGTTTCCGCACAGGATGTGCAGGTTTCTGTAGGAGTCCTGTATGGACTCCGAGATATGATCTTGGGGATTATGAAATATGAGTAATCTTGATCTTCAGCCTGAATATTCACTGTATATATGTAAATAGTTCTTATTTAATCAAGAGACACTACTAATTAATTGATGTTAAAAAAGTGAATTTATTGCAGTCTGGAGTGGACTGTATAATAAATGTTCTATGTTAACATGAGGAAATTATCATTCATTAATTTTAAATAGAAAAAGCATATAAATTTCTATTTATTTTATCTCACACTACGTCAGCTTCTTTAGCGCGACAATAATTAAATGTCTAGAGGAAAATTCAAGTTCTCATTTTATTAATCAAATTCTTCAACTTTTCAATTCGAATTAAGCGCGATTAATGTCTATCGACCTAATGTTTCTAAGCACGCTTCTGCTGACATATTTCTTTTGCACAAAATTAATTCCCCTTTGTTTACAATAAACGAGTGTGTGTGTGAAGAACCCTTATATTTCTCCTATAATAATTATTCACATTTCATGCTGCATTTCGACTGTGTTTTTCACATGCTGTGAGGACACTTATCACTTCAAAGATTTTGAGTGTGAAGGACTAATACATATTTAAAACAATAGACTTTTCTCGAGTGCTACTTCCATTCACGATATCGCAATTCCGATAAAAATAATGGATTTCTGAATGACAGAGATTCTCTTATGTGTATCGTCTTCATATTCATTAGTACTTTCAGTCGTTTTATTAAAGCCTATCTGAAGTGCCCTTCAAAGCTAATAATTTCTCTCCAATTTGTTTTCAAAAATACTGGATATTTCTTAATTTAAGTTTTCAATTCAGTGTGAATGAATAAAAATGAAAATTTTATTTTTAATGGGAAAAAACTGAAAACTCTTTTTACAATTCCTATTTATGATTACTTTTTTATTCATGAATGTGAATATAGATCTTTGAATAATCCAGATAACACAGGGGGATTCAGAACCAGTGCAACAAAGTTGCGAAAGATCTTTTAGAATTATTTTTCACGTGCTACGAAAAAAAATCAAGAGAAGACGAGAAATGAAACACCAACAGGTAAGTGTAAAAATTACATTTAATTACGAGCTTTACAAAACCAAAAAGCAGAATGTGCAAAAGGTATTCGACATTTCGACCACATGCTCATACTCAGTTTTGAAATTGCCACTGTACGGAATCCCTAATATTTTACAGATTCCTGCCATATCACGAACCTCCTGGCCAGCAGTAGAGATGCGAGGAATAAAGTCATCAGTTTATATGATATTGATCTCGTTTACCTTTGCTTTCCATATGTTTCCAGGAGAAGTCAAGGAATGAGAAGTCCGTCCATCCAATAGATCAATTAACCCGAACAGCTAGTCCGATCCAGCACTGCCCAAATGTAACTTCAAGTTCTTGCCGAAATTCAGTGACGAAATTAGCGGGGGGATACATCATACTGGAACCACATTGAACAACGCGGCAACTGATGAACATGTTCTTCTTTGGAATGTTCCAGAAGAGCTTGCTGTAGAAAAATCAAGTATTAAATATCATCCAGACTAGGAGGCATAAGATAAGGTCTCACGAGATGGTCTACAACAACGCAAGCCCTAACATTTACAGCGAAATGTTTTTGGTCTGCATATGTGCAATCGAGTTTCCACAGAACACCCCCAACCGAATGAAGAAAGCATTTCCGATCCTGCCTTCGTGCCCACTACCCCCGTCGCAAGTTTGTCGCTCTGGTGCTGAATCACCCTGTATATAACTGAATTTATACCTCAATTTTGATTGAAGTTTTTTATACAGGGTGGTTCTAAGGTCGTGGGACAAACTTCGAGGGCTGATCAGACATGCGATAAGCATCCAAAATCGCGTAGGAACATGAGGTCCCAAACACCATCTGGAAGCAGCAGATGGCAGTAAAGATAAAACCGTTCTTTATTTATTCGTTCATATTCGATATCTTTCAGAATATTACCGAGATTGAACTGGAAATTTTATATAACTTGCCCTATATATCTGGCTGTGAAGTTGTCAAAGAAAAAACACGTCACTTTTCGTGCAAGTCCAGTAAAACATTATTTGCTACACATGCTTATATATTCTTTTATTATCAATACATTTATTTGAAATTCCGATACAATGCTTCTCTAGCATATTGTCAAATATTTTGTAAGTTTCGTTTTATTCCAAGGAAAACTCTACAAGTTATAAGCAAAAAATATGAGGAAAAATCTGGAATTTTTTTAAGAAACATTTATACCTTCCCGAATATTCGTGCTATTTTTACGAAAATTCATGTAAATATTGCGCACATCACACAAAAGAACTGGTGAAAGTCGTAAACCAATATCAGCTTTCTGTGTGGTAGCTGGATGGATTCTCTTGTCCCTGAACAAACTTTTAGGTTAGGTGAGGCATACAGAATTTTTTCGAATATCTTCCGAAAGACTATATGAATTTTCTTTCAACTTCGACCATATAAAGATAGGTTTTAACTCACAATTAAAATTGAGGATTCAGTAAAGAGGGCATTTAGGGGACCTACCGGAAGGATTTTGGCTCACCCCGTTTCACAGGAAAATGATAATGGTTTGCAACTTTCATCAGTTCTTTTCTGTGACGTGCACAATATTTACATGCATTTTCGTAAAAATAGCACGAATATTCGGGGAAGGTTTCTTTAAAAAGTCCAAATTTTCCTCATGTTTTTTTCTTATAACGTGTATAGTTTTCCTTGGAATAAAACGAAACTTGCAAAATATTTTACAATATGCTAGAGAAGCATTGTATTAAAATTTCAAATAAATACATTGATAATAAAAGAAGATACAAACATTTATAGCAACTAATTTTTTACTAAGTATGCTCGAAAAGTAACGTAATTTTTCTTTCACAACTTCAAAGCCAGATATGCAGGGCAACTTATATAAAATTTCCAGTTAAATCCCGATAATATTCAGAAAGATATCGGCGATTTGGTTTAGAACGGTTTTATGTTTAATGCAATCTGCTGCCTCCAGATGCCATTCGGGCACCCATGTTCCAGTGTGATTTGGGATGCTTATCGTATGCCTGATCACCCCTCGAAGTTTGTCCCACGACCGTAGAATCACCCTGTATATATAATCAAATGAATTAAATTCAAAATAATAAACGAAGTTTAAATTTAGTACTCGTAGATACTTCGCATAAATTTTCGTAATTGTTTGCGAAAATATTGTAAGCTATCTCCTTTTCATTTCACCAGTTACTAGCGAAAGAAGTAAGGCTCGAGCAAGAGCAAGTGGATCGGGGAAATTGTTTTGACTTTTCAGTCTGAGTTATCCAATATCTTAAGGAAAATTCTCAATGTATGTTTGATTACTTTCCACAAAGACAGCTAATTATATTAGGTATCCGAACACGTACGAAAGTCGATTTTCGACCAAAATTCCAATTTTTTAATTTTTGATGTTTTCGATAGTTCATTCATTTAAATTCCTAAAACATATTTAATTTTGTCGGTACGTTAATTAGAAGATGAGATATTAATTGTTTATAACAAACCGAAAACCGGAAGTGGGCGTTTAATTAGCCGAAAGTTGTCATTTAAAGGGACAGAAACCTGTCAAAAATTCTTCTAAACTGCTTTTTTCCAAGCTAATATGATGTCAGTATATTTTTAGGAAATTTTTTTAAAGTTTAGATACTTAATTTGAGCGCGTGGAAAAGCTAAAATTTGATTTTTCTCAAAATTATATTTTATGCATAGTTTTCAAGCTTCAAATATGATAACTCAAGATATTATCATTCGATTGTTCTGAAATCTTGTGAACACTTTCTTCAAATGTTTCTCTAGTGAATGTACTAGAATAATGTATATTGTAACAATATTTTTTAAATTATGATCTTTTATTTGAAAAATGACATCGAAAATTTGCTGAAAATCTTATAATGATTGTTCGATTAGCTCTAAAATTTTTATTTATCCAAAGAACGTTAAGATTCTAGTACAAGCATTATTCCATAGTATGTAGTTTATTTTAGTATTAGTTTTATTTGAATTATTACAAAATTTTGACCTGTAGCATGTTTGAAGTTTTGGGGAATTTCCTCTAAAAAGCAGCAGAAATTCAAGAATTTTGTAAATTTGTAATAATTTATACTCAAAAATCATACGCTAATATTAATCTTTATTAAATTCGAATCTAAAAAACATATTTTGGTGTTTCTATTTCACAATTTAAGAAAAAAGTGCTCCGAACGTGTTCGGATACCTTAAGAAGAACATTACGTTTGCTGAACCATGTTTCGAATTTTCTCCTCTTAATTACTTTATTCACATTGCCTGCCAAACATATTAAATAGCTTCATGAAGGGAAAATAATCGTGTTTAAATGCATTATCACGTAATGCAATATCATAATATTCAAACAAAATATCGGTTTGTGCGTTATACGCCGAATACAGAACATAGCATTAAACGTATGAACATATAATTAAACGATAAATCATTGTTGATTTGCGTTAAGAATAAAACGAACATGTATTCTTATATGCTGTTAACGTTACACCAATTTTTGCATTACTCCACTGAATTTGAGTCTTTAGAAATGACTGCAGTCAAAAGAATCGAGTCCTTTCGCGTCCAAGACGCATGGTTGAAGTGTTTCCTTTTGTTCAAGCGTGTGAATAGCAGACACTGGATGCCCCAACGTTTCTATTTGGGGCAACTTATGCGCTTGATGCATTCTTTTCCGCTGAAGATTAAATTTTACCACTCGAAAGTAGATTCGCCTCGGGACGTGTCAAGATTTTCAGTAGAAGAAGGTAATGGAAGGGAAAATGCATGAACTGTTTTACTTCGCTACTGTTCAGTGGCGTTTCTTAAGCTTTTTCCAGTTCTCTCCTACAACATTCTTATTCAAAAGGGCTTGGCAGTGAAGATTTTCAGTTTCTTGTTCTGTTTTTAGTTTGTTTGTTTGTTTTTTTCTTTGCCAGAAACCAGCATATTTAACTTTTTGGTTCCCGATTTTCCTGTCTTTATAGGAATATGCTATGTAAAAGTAAAATCTACTTAATACATAAAAAAAGTGAAATACATACGTGGAAGTGTGAGTTTTATGTTCATTCGAAGAAAGCTGTAGTTCTGTTAAGAAATTAAATTTCATTGTAATTCTAAGTGAGAATCAGAAAATTTGCTCAAAGCTGAGTGAGGATGTGTATGATTGTCACAGAAGCTGATACTAATTGGAACAAAATTAAATCTTCCAATCTCAAATTTCATTAGCTAGAGATTGTTTAGAACACAGAAATCTTTCTATTTCATTTTAATTTAAGCATAATAGTCTTGGTGATTTTCTGATTTATTTCTACTTTCTAGTAGGTAGAACCTTATAAAATAACGTGTTGGCAAATCAATAGTCATCCAATCAATCAAACCAACGTTTCAAGAACCTTCAATAAAGCCGAAAAAATTTTCCAATTTCCCTTGTTTTTAGGTAGATTAATTATAGGAAGTCTACCTATTCCAATGGTTCTCATGACACAACTTCCGGAACATTTCTATAGGTCTTCACCGATCATGACCCCTAGAACCGAAAACCACCCCTCATTCAAAAGTTATATATATATATATAGCACTATTTTTAGAAAACTGCATCTTTTAATTTTAAAATTGCATCATTTTTGAAAGTTTATTCTAATGCAAATATAAGTTAATATAATGAGTTTAAAAATTAAATTTATAGTTTAATTTTTTAATTATAATTTAGTATAGTATGTATAACCTAATTTAGTAATAATATTTTCACTATAAATGCGGAACTGTATTTCGGATATAGCTCATGGAATTATTGATATGACATTGTAGTGGTAAGCAATTAGTTATTTTCTTGTTCTTGTCTCGAAATATTTTGGAGATCTACTCCTATACTTTTGTTTTTTCCAACAATTGGCTTTCACAGAAGGTTAGGCTCCTATAAAATTGAATTTAATGTGACATAATCGGCTTCTAAGATCGATTGGCATTTGATTGTTGGAATTCCAATTCTGGGTTGTATTTTTCATAGTAATAGTTTATAATCTAATTATATTTATGTATTTCATTGTATGATTACTAATTAGGTAACATTATATTTATATTTAATTTTAATTATTGGTTTAATAGGTATATATACTGAAAATGTTATTTGAATTTTAATGGCTTGCAAAATATTTAACTATATATATATATTTGATTTTTGAGTAATTTTGATTTGTTTTTAACAGGCGTGGGATATGTTGTAAGGATAATAAAAATCTCGGTCGAGTTCGTAGATGGGCTATCAAAATGGTGGTGGGGGTGAAATTTTCATTTCCTAATAATTCCTTTAAAATTGAATATAGAAAGAAAATTCAAATTAGGCCTTATCATGGCGAGCAAATTTTGTATTTAAAGCTTTTTGATAGCTGCAATTGCTTAGAAGTTATGAACTGAAAAGTGATTTCCTCCCCCCTCCTCCAACTTAAAGTGCCTTTCAACCTATGCATGTTACCCCTTGTTGGAAATCTCTCGTCGTTTCCAGTCTCTTCCACTCTCTTTCATTCTTGCATCTCTAATCTTTATGAAAATAGAGGGCGAAATGTTCTTTTCCTTATATCTCCGGACTAAAGACCTTTGACTTCTGGATTGCCGACGGCGATTTTTTATTCCTCTGATGGTAATTTGCTATTATTTAAATATTTGTGATTAATTTTTTTCAATTATTTTAGTCTACATTTCTTAATTGTAGAAATTCTTGTATATCATCTAATGAATGTTTTTTTTTCTTTTTATCACTGATAAATCCTCGCTAAAAATTCTGAAATACACTGAAGTTTCTGATCATTGTATTGTGTCATCATAATTATTTTCAAAAATCATCCATAAGCTAATTAAAATTATAAGAGATACATGGTCATTAAGGGCTGCTTACACAAATTCTTTACTTATTAATATCATATTATTATCATTATTATTATAATTATTTTCATTGAAATTCATAATCCATTTTGAATCTTATCATTTCTAAATGTTTTTGTTACATGATAACATTTTCTGACTTTATTTTATTATGGTTAAGTGAATGCTTTGCATTATATATAGAGAACACAGCACAGTAATAAAAATAACTAAAATAATAATCGGAAATTGCTTATTATTTTTAGTAATATATCGTAAGTGTAACAAGAATCTTGCAACAAAATGACGAAAAGAAAAAGTTTTAGAAAATTAAAAAATTGCAAAATAAAACTTTTAAAACCTAATATCTTGTTAGAAAAAATATTATTAAACTCCCTATTATCTCTACCAATATTTTTTATATAAAAAATAAAAATCTTGATTTTAAAAACTTAGTTAAAAGCTATTTATGTCCAGCAAATTTTTCTGTTATTTTGTATACATCTTCTGTTGTTCCAGGGTTTTTTTATTATTGTTATTTTATTGAAAAAACGTGTAGCAATAAATTATTTATGCATCTATTTCGTGCATGATATCCTTTATTAAACGTTTTACGAAATGAGATCAATGATAGGACATAGAACATATTTAATAGCTGCATAATTATATATTTAAATGTTTTTTAAAATCATATAAATTCGCTTTTCCGTATCTTGAGTCTATTCACATGGCAATAATATTGAAAGTATTCGTACGACTGTATTGTTGTGAGGTGTATTTGAAGTTTAGGAGTGACTTTTTTAGCCACTTCACCTAACTATAAAACATTTCGGTCGTTTACAAATACGTCATCATACGTTTTGCGTAGACAGACAACCACTTCTATTTCATGGTATATCACTTCTATGTCACGGTTCAAGAATTGCGATAAACCTTCGTACAACACAGAATCCTTGTAACTCACTAACATGATTCGAAAATCAAAGGAATCTTCGAACAATTCATAACCTAATAATAGCTTTTAAGAGAAAATATCTCATCTGAAGTTTTCACCCGAACTTGAATCTTGAAACAGATTTTATTGCAGATTCTCTAAATTTATTAAATATTTAATTCATCCGTTAGTGAAATTTTAAGTGCATACATTTTGAGACCTCGAGTTTTTCTTCATACTACGGGTAAGTACTTTTCTGTATATTTTTGGGTAAGTATTCAGCTTTTTTTTCAATAAATTGATTGAAATTGATACCATAACAATCCAAATTTAATCGTTGTATCTACGTTGATATCTGCAACTGAACAAACCCAGAGATTTCTAAAAGGCATTCCATGAAACTCAAATCGCTGAATCTCCATTTTATGCAGGTCTTGGAATAGAAAGAAATATTCGGTCAAGTTCTCGCAATTAAATTTCGTTTCGATTAATTATTAACGGTTCTCTTGTGATTCAGCGCTCAGATAAAATTTACAATAATCACCTTCTCTCTATTTCATCTGCCTGCTTTTAAATTATTCTATCTTTTCCCAACACCTTTCAGACAAATATAGCAATATTTGATGAAGTTCGTTCTTTTTTCTTCCGAAAAATAATAAATTATAGTTTATGGTGGTAATTTATTACTAAATCATTTTATTTAAAAGCATTTTGATGCATGCTAGATAAAATCCGACGAACAAAACTCTATTTCCTATGAATTCTTTCCGAGGCTGAAAAATTCATCAGAATTTTGATTATTAGCAAAAATCCCCAAGACTCATGATGGCGCTTTGTCAGTTCATATTCCCTTTAACTGTCATCTCTTCCCATTTAATTTTCCCAAACATTGTAAGATAAGTAAAGCTAAGAAAGAAAGAAGGTGATTCAACTAATTACCTTTTTTTATCGCGAATTAATAAAATGCCATTGGGGACGTATTTTAATGACACCAACAAATCATTCACCCATTACATACCTTATCAATACCCTTGAGAAGAGAGCTCTTTGAATTTTTATAATCTTTTCAAATTGGTGCTTTTTTGTTTAAGCAATAAACGATCACTTAAAAGTGCGAAGTATGTGTTACCATGACAAGATATGTGATTTTTTAAAAAATACCTAAGTATGTGGAATCGATAAATTCACAACTTTTTTGAATGACATCTATTCATTTCATTTTAAATACTAAAATCATTTTTCCTTGGTATAGCCAAAAATAAATATTACAGTCCCTCTGATAAACTCTTAATCATGAATCGTCATACTTTTCCCAATGTACAGTATCCAAATTATGCGCATCCTTTTAGGGAAATTACTATTCGCCTTCATAAAGATACATTTGTTTTTAAATAGAAAGAAAAATTAGTTTCATTCTAACAATGTTTTCCATTTAGCTTACGATTATGGTTTTCACTGCTATTTTATCCAATGGGATAATTAAGTTGTATCCCAAGGACTCCATTGATTCAAAGGCGCCTAAAAATTTACTTTACTATTTTTTTTTAATTTTGAATCAAAAAAATTAGTTTAATTATGATTTTATAAAGATATGATTAGAGCTTGTAACTAGACAGACATCGATTTCGTAATGTTACATAAACATGTATATCATTTCTAAAAATATTCATACTGAGACAATTAGTGAGAAAATTCTAAATAATGCGTTTAATTGAAGTTATCTATAGTATGGAATCTGGCTTGCAAATTCCGATATTGAAAGGCGCTGATTTGCAAAATCCGATATTGAAAGGC
>BGPR01004324.1:54300-64628 GCA_013235015.1 Araneus ventricosus | reverse complement strand
ATATTTTTAGTTGGCGTTTATTTACCCCTACAATATTTTTAGTTGGCTAATTAGGAGTAAGTGTACGAAATTTCAGTGAAATCGCCCATGCCGACAAATTTTCAAGCATGTCAATGTGCCTATTTGTTACATGTATTTTAGAGACTTTGCCTCACCCTACGCTGAGGAATGGGTGAGGGCTTATTTAACCCTACGTTACTTTAAGTCCTCTAATGAGAAACCTGTGTGCCAAGTCTCATCAAAATCGGTCCAGCCATTCGGCAGTAATGCTGGAACAAACATATATACATACGTTGAGTTTTCTATATAGAGATAAATCTTATGGCATGAGCAACGGCTAAAAGTTTATTATTAAATTCTTTTCTTGAGAATTTTTCGTTTATAAAATGAATTATGAAGATTTGGAGGTAATGAAGAAGATTGAAATTAGATTTATTTTAAGATTTTTAAATCACATTGCCTATAGTCATCAAATAGTTTTTCGAACTCACTCGCATGCATGTACTTGGAAAAAAGATAAAAAAATTTTCATTTAAGTAAATTAAATGTAGCTAAAGTTTTAAACCACGTTAATCATTCCCCAACGAATATATTTCGTTCAGAAAACTAAATACTTAGTGCATTTTGAAAAGTTAAGAATCATTTTGAAAATTCCTATAAAGCTTAATTATAATTTAAATTCCCTTTTAATATCCACATTTTTTACATTCCAGATAAAAAAGTTCTTAACACTTCCAGAGAAAATGAAATTTTCCATACCAGATGAAACCAATTACCAGGAATTAAAAAGAGAGAAAATCAATTTCTTCTTTGAAAATCTTGAATAATTTTACCTGTTACCGGAACTGTAGTAAGAAAAAAAGCTTAAAACCGTAAAAGAAATCTTCAATCGCTTACCCTGATAAAGCGACTATTATTTTTGATAAAACTTCTGCCTATCTTGCATCGAAATTACTTTCGCGAAACTCTTTCAATGACTAGGTTTTCTGCTCTATTTCCAGCTCGAAAAAGACTCTCACTTCTGAAGAACTCTATCAACGGAAATGTGGTTAACTACAGCACGATTCCAGAATCTTTGGGTATAAATCACTTTGTTTTCTTCTTTTTTCTCAAAACTCAGTGAGAGTTGCTTGCATTCTCGGGATAAATATTTTTTGACGCAGGAAAAGATACTCTCGAAGGTACGATTTAGAAGTTCAAAAAATAAATATTCGAACACTTTTTATTTTTATTCTAGAGAATTCAAGTTTGAAATGAGTAAATTTTCATTTTCCTTTGAGGGTTTTTATAATTTCATACGAAGCTCTATTTCAATTTGTGAAGCGATGTTGAGGAGGCACCAAAAGAAAGATTTTGAATGTCAGGAAATTTTAGTCCGATACATTTCCATGTAATGGACTGCAATAGTTGCAATTCATCAAGATGAGCATTTTAAATTTGTGTTTCTGAATATATAGGATGGTCATAAATTATTGAACACATTTCAAAACTTAATTTTAAAAACCCTATAATGTAGCAACTTCATTCTTTTTTTAAATGAAAGATTAATTTAAACAGTTTTTTTTTCAAATAGGTAACGTGGCGTTGCGGCACTCTAAATATGTTGCAGAGGGAGATTCCCAACGCAAGTGTCAAAATGACTACCGTGCAGCAGACGGCACGTCTCTGGTTCTACGAAAACAAATCAGTTGTAGCAGTTCAAAGACATTTTGGCTTAGAATATCGCAACTGTCGTTCTCCAAGTAAAAACTCCATCAAGAGTTGATATGAGGGATTTAAGGGAAAGGAAAGGTGCTGGAAGACCATCTGTCTCAGACGAAGTTGTTGAACGAATGAGGGAGACTTTCATTTCTTAATTGCTTATACCAACGCTTAATGGGGTTCTTACTTGGAATTTCGATACTCTAAGGGAAAATGTCTTTGAACTGTTACAACCGATTTGCTTTCATCGAAAAAGAGAGGCGTAAGACGTGTCTTCTGCTGCGCGGTAGCCATTTTGATACTTGCTTTCTGAATCTCCCATTGCAACAGATTTAGAGCACTATAATGTCTGGTTACTTATCTGGAAAAAAAACTGCTTAACTACTCTCTCATTTTAAAAAAAAACTAAGGTTCTACATTATAGCGATTTTTTTAATTAATTTTTGAAATGGGCCCAATAATTTAATGCCGCCCTGTATTTGCTTCTTTTTATAAGTTATGTTGTATCTCATTTTTTTATTAAAAAATAGATTGGAAAGAATTAATCCTCTGAGCGCCCAATTATTTTGAACTTTCAGGTTAGAAAACTCAACTTTTAAAATAAATTAATCTTTCATTTTTGTATTTAATTATATATCTGAAATCTTAAGAATATTTTATCTATGATTATTTAAAAAAATATAAATAAGTGCTAACCGCTTTTGAACTGAACATGAAAAACGGAAAAAGACGTTTTCGCCGCTAGGAGGGTTAATAAGTAAGCAGAAATTTCAATATCATGATTGAAGAAATACACTGTAAAAAATATCCGTTTTTTACCCGGACTTTTTCCGTATATTTCACGGTTTAAAGCTGTTTTGTTGACAAAACGGTTTTTCACCTTTTTCCGCTCCAGCCATAAACGGTTTAAAACCGTTGGTTCAAATTCTATTTTTCGTCATACGGTATTGCTTTCCGTACGATAACTTTCCTTTTTCTTAAATGTAATTTTAATGCATTCATTTCATGTTTTTAATGGGGTTCCATCTCCGTAACCTTAAAACACGTGTTCTGGCAATAGTTGATTTTTACACCACTAGGTGGCGCCACTAGAGCTGTAGTGACTTTAAAACTCAAATAGATTATTTTTACTTTATTTTTTGTTGTCTCCGGTGGTCTAGTGGTTAGAGCGACTGCCTTTTATTTCTATGAACGCGGTTTCGATCCCTGGCTCGGAGGAGTTAGAAGTTTTGTCACCATCTTGCATCGAAATCGTCCAAGTAAGTTCAATTAAATATTATATTAATTAAACTAATTGAAATTAATAATTAAGCCTTGATTAATTAATATTCCTAATTGATAATACACATCAGCACATTTCAACTCGAACAGAAGGAGAAAAACAACTCAACTCAGTCGATGGCGTCACTTACTTCGATGACTTAATTTTTACGGAGAAAACTTGATTTCATACGGTAAAAAACCGTTGTGACTACGGATTTACTTCGTAACTTTTACGGTTTTGCACAACCAACCCAGCTGCCAGTTTAAAACCGTAAATTTTACAGGATTTTTTTTACAGTGTAGTAACTGAAAATCTAGAATTTCCATGCTGGCTTGTTTAAATGAACATGTTTCAGAACTTTAGATAATTCTTCTACTTTTGTATTTTTTTTTATTATTATTTAAAAGAAACCCTGTTCTATTTTCAGTTTTGAAATCCACATTTTTTTTAGATTCCTTACGCCCTTACCACCACCATAAAATCAAACAATTTGCATTTAAATAAATCGAGTGAAGTGTCAAGTCACTTCAACACTAAGTGCGCGGAAATGCTCTTCAAGAGGCACACTCAGGTGGAAGATGGTATACCAAAAATACATTTTATCTTGAAGTCTTTTCCAATAAAAATAATTAGTTATTAAAATATTTGAAATTTCTTTTTCAAACATTTTATGTTTGTACAGAGGACATCAGGTCAATGTAATAATCAAAGAAAAAAGCTTGAAAATATATTTCTATCTCTCTGGTGATACCTCTGAACCCTTCTCTTTCGTCGTATTTGGTGACCTTACTATTCTTCAGCCATATTTAATATTTCAGCAAAGGGAAAAAAAGTATAGAATATATGCGTTTAAAAAATCAATTCATTCTTGTCATTGTTTTATCGAAAGAAAAAAGAGGATGTTAACCAAATTACCAATCATATTTTAGAAAAAAATGCATTAATCCAATAATCTTTTTAACTGAAATGTTTAAATATGCGTAAAAGCTTTCCTGGATTTTATCCAAGAAGAAATAAGATAACTCAGAAATGGTATAAAATCATTATGTAAATCTCCGTTTTCTATATTTAACAAAAAAATGGGAAAGAGAAAAGTCTAAGTACTCAATTTACATACACAATTAAGGTTTATTTTTTATGCAGAAAGAAACTAGGTAGGGTAAAATATATCAAGCTAAATAACGTACTGACTTATTTTAGATTTTTTAAAATTCATAAAACATTTAATTAATCTCTAAGTTTAATGACATTAGATTTCGGATTGTTTTCGAAAAGGGTTGATTTTTTTAAAGAGTATGGAATTATAAGTAGTAAAAAAAACGTGTGTGATATCCTGAAAAAAAGAAAAATTTCTAGAAGTTCGCAAAAAGACTTAAATTGAAAATCCTTATAATTATGCTAACTTTACGTCTAACAACAGAACTCTAGAAATATTTCTTTCTTCAAGAAATTGTTTTAGACATTTTCTTATTGGCGAAAGTGTGAAAATGTAGTGATTTTTAAGGAATGCACTTTTTGTGCATTGCTGCATTTTTTCACTATTCATAATTTTTTTATACGAAAGCAGCTACTGATCATTTTTGAATTATACAGATAAAGAAATGAACTGCAAATCAACTGAAATTGACCACCATTTTTTATTTAATTTTGTACTTGTACTTTTCAAAAAGGAATTACTTTAACTTTTTTTATTTCAAACATGTTTTCAGACTACCTCCGATTTTGTTTATCGTAAAGCAAAAGAACAAAAATACATAAAGCACAGCAGAAAACATTTACGCACAACTCAAAACATTTGGAATGTTACTCCAAAAATAAGTAATGAAAAAGAACTACTGTAAGAATATAGCAGTAGATGCTCAGAAAATTAGAGGGATTGCTCTCCCTAGACTTTCTCATTTACTAAGATGGTACAGTAACACCTATAAATAGGGGGTAATAATATAACGGCCAAGAAAAAAAATGTTTTTATAGACAGGTTATCGTTATAGACAGTTTGAGCATTTTCGCAGCCGATATTTATATACGCGTACATATAATGATATGTATATTAATTTTTTGCGCTTATTAATTATTCTTACAAATACTTGTCGAATGAAATTGAATTTTATAAACTTCACATTTTTTTAAACTTTTTTTGAGAACTTCGAAGTGAGAATTTTGCTTAACATTTTTACTGACAATAAAAGTATGCATAAAAAGGAGATGTAAGGGTAATTTTATTTCATATTACTGTAAATGTTTTATGTAATGTCTTCAAATGCCAATGTTTTACGCCGTGCCATTGCAGATGTAAGAGTTTAACATATCAAAAATTAACTTCAAGGAGCATTGGTCGAGCCTTCTAGGAGGGCGCTATTTTTTTGTCTTGACCGAATCAGATGGTCAATAGTTCTGGACCATCTTTTGATGGTAATTTTTCTTTCTTTTTTGATTACGGATTGAAAAGAACTTTGGAATGAATAGGAATAGTATAGGGGAGTAGCCTTTGTAGCTGAAAATCCCAAAAACCCCTTTTTCAAATCAAACATTGGTCAATCCTAAGTTGTAACTACGAATGGATACGTTTGTTGCCTAAACGGAGAGAGACAATAAATCTGTGTATTTGCCAATTTCCCTGTTATCTCACATTCTTGAAGAATCAGTCATTCTGATTCCAGGTGCAGGGTTATGGAGTGGTGTTTTGTTATCTCACATTCTTAAAGAATCAGTCATTCTGATTCCAGGTGCAGGGGTATGGAGTGGTTTTTTGTTATCTCACATTCTGGACCATGAAGTGTCGCTTTTCAAAGGGAAAAATACGGAAATGTGCTACGCAAGCCTTCTAAAGAGATAAAATTATCGTTATAGATAGGTGCATCGGAAATGTGATTATCTCTGTATTCAGGTTCAAAATACATTGAGTAAATAGGAATTCCGCCGGGACAGAAGAAAATATTGTTATAGGCAGGTTTATCGTTATACGTATACAGGTTTCTCTGTATGGCGTTTTAGCTTCATAGTTTGATGAAGAAAACCGAGCATACAATTTTAAAGCTTCCTTTCAACCGACTGGATCAAAATTTTCATGCAGATCCACAATTTTTGCGACACAACCACATACCGAATTTCATTTATCTAAGTCGTTGCGTTTTTTAGGTATAGAGCTCACATACTCGTGAATTACAGACAGATAGGCGGGCAACCCTTAGAAGGATTTTATCCAAAATTTGATACGCATCTATCAATCTGATCATAAAACCATGTTCTAAATTTCATTCATTCACTCTTTACATTTTTTGAGTTATCGTTCTCACATACATACAAACAGATAAACTTCCAAAAGACAAATTTTGGAACAATGCATTCAAAAATGTGAAGTCTCATTGCGTTCGATGTATTTGTACCTCTGGATACCTTTGCACACCTCATATGTGTTAACCTAACTGTTTTCAAAACAACGAGCAACGAACTCTGACAATGATAGATTGCATGATACAAGTAACTATGATGCCTAAGATCTTGCGAAAATTCGATACACGGAAGACAACTTAATAAAATATGCATCTTATATCCTTTCAAATGCCACTTTTATAATAAATAAAATGAATTATGTAAAGCGAAAATACTGAGTTAAAAGCCACAAAATCGAAAAGCGGTATCCTCATTCATTGTTTCATCTCAAAATAAAAGAATTCGTCTCAAAATGGAGCTTTTTATGGACATTAAAGCTTCAAAAAAATCACTTACTTAGCCTCGAGAATAAATTTAAAATCTTCAGGCAAGTTCATGTTTGTCATTTTGATGTATTGGAGCTAAACTGTCCTCCAGAAATTCAATTTTGATCAATTCCTTTGCTCTATACATTTAAAATCGAATGAAAAAAGAAACTTCTCTCTAAAAGCACTTTGCTGATTTTGTCGTCATGCGGCGGCTTAGGTCGTGAGAAAAACCGCCAACTCACATAAGAAAATTCTTTTTTTTAGTTTTCTTATTTTGCACTTGATCTTAAGCTCCGTCTGCCGAATCCATAGACTTAGACATCATGCTTCTCTCTTGTTTTTCTGTTCGTTCTCTGCCAAACATGAATTAAACATCTGTCTTGCTTTACAATGTTTTTTTGTGTGTGTGTGTTTTGGAACTTTATTGTTCTTTGGGGATAATGTTAGTTGAAAAAATGGGTAATAACTGCAGATTACTGATAAAAGAATTCCGCAATGTAAATATGAAAAGGGAAACTAAATACACAAAAGTATAAAATATACTGTGTGTATACAAGTTTGTTTTTCTCCTTTTGTCTCAAACCCGTAAAATACCCTATATTAAAAAACAGAATATCTAAAAATTATTTTGAGGAATCTACAGCTACAGAAAAATAGTTTAAATTTCAAAAAAAGTTTGCTAGAAATTTCTGTTATTAAATTGTTAATACTGAAGTACTTTTACTTCGCTAATTGGGATGAGAACAGTTATGTAGGACAGTTTAAAAGTTGCCTTTCAGTACAAGTATCATGGTTCTCTTTGTAATGTAAGTCTAGAGAAAAATGGGACAAATATTTATTCTGGTTATAAATGCACATCTCAAAACCTACAGTAATGCTGAAACAACTAACTTGTCGATAACACAAATCTTGATTAACACGTTCACGCCTGTGCGTACCACCGGTGGCTCGAGCTGATATGTCCCCATCCTTGAATGTTTCATCAGGCGGCACATACCACCGGTAGTTCGCACTTGAATGTTTTATCAGGTGGCGCGTACCACCGGTGGCTCGCACTTGAATGTTTCATCAGGAGGTGCGAACTACCAACAATTTAGTTCGTTTATTAACTAGAAAAATTTCCATATAGATGAAAATTAAAATAATGGAAATTTTAACGTATATTAATTGAAAAAGTAGATTCATTTTATTATAAAACTCAACTCAATATTATAAACATAACTTATATAATAATTTCGACAATTTAAGCATAATAACTCAATATTGTAAACATAATTGTTTATTTATTTCTGTGCAGTCTTTTAAAACATTTCAAACAAAGTGCCGGCAAAAACATGAAATAATGGCAAAAAAATAAAGAGCAGCATTGGTTGTCATTGCGGTAAAATTTCATTTTTCGGTTCAGTTCGGCGCCGCCCGATAAAGCAAAGCGCTCTCAGAGTAGCCGCCCATGGGAGAGGAACATGAATTGCAGCGCCGGCGTGAACGAGTTAAAACAAAAATACAGAATTAGGTCTTCAATCGAGACTTGACTAAGTTACGCTGAAATTTTGCAGTCTTCAAGAACCAGAACATAAAATTTAACACTAGTAAAAAAAGACAGTGTCATAATGAGACCATCACTCATTCAGGCAGCATCCGACCTAAACTGTCTTTCGCTTATTTGTCCTGAGTCAATGCCTACGCCATTTATATTTCTGCGAAAAAAATTATCAATAACACAACCAGCCTTTCCACGCTTGTCCCTGTAAGCCTGTTTGCCTATTCCGGTCCAGTTGCCGAGAAATATTCTCAAATATGTTCTGTATCAAGTATTTTTGTATCTTAATATATGGCATATGATAAGCTAATCTATCTCCTCTGTCCATTGCTTCGTCCCATGTCCATCCATCTGGTACAGTAGATGTAATGGCTTCAGGAACAGGGTATGGTGTTCTGTCCCGTTGCTTCGTCCCATGTCCATCCATCGTCAGTAGATGCTAATGGTTCAGGAACAGGGTAGGCGTTTGTCCGTCGCTTCGTCCCATGTCCACCAACGTCAGTAATGTAATGGGTTCAGGAACAGGGGTAGGTTCTGTCCGTTGCTTCGTCCATCCATCCATCAGGTACAGTAATGTAATGGCTTCAGGAACGAAGAGGTGTTCTGTCCCGTTGCTTCGTCCCATGTCCATCCACTGGCGTAAGTATAATGGCTTCAGGAACAGAGGTAGGCGTTCTGTCCCGTTGCTTCAAGTCCATCCAACTGGTAAGTAACTCGTAATGGCTTCAGGAACAGGGTGGCGTTCTGTCGTTGCTTCTCCCAAGTCCATCAACTGATACAGTAAGGTTGTCATGGCGTTCTGTCCCGTTGCTTCTTCCCATGTCCATCCAAGCTGATAAGTATCTGTAGTGGCTTCAGGAACAGGGGTATCGGCGTTCTGCCCCGATGCTTCTTAACATGTCCATCCAGCTGATACAGTAGCTTAGCTAGGTGGCGTTCTGTCCGTTGCTTCGCCCATGTCCATCCACCTGATACGAAGGTAGGCTGGTAGTGGCGGTTCTGTCCGTTGCTTCGCCCATTCCATCCAACTGGTACATAGTGTAATGGCTTCAGGAAGGGGTACGGCGTTTTGTCGATTCTTCTTCCCATCCAATGATTACTGATGGCTGTAGTGGCGTTCTGTCCGTTCTTCGTCCCATGTCCATCAACTGGTACAGTAGCTGTAATGGCTTCAGGAAGGGGTATAGCGTTCTGTCCCATTAGCTGTCCATGTCCATCCAACTGATACAGTAGGCTGTATGGCGTTCGTCGTTGCTTCGCCCATGTCAATCATGGTGTACCCATGTGCTGTAATGGCTTCAGGAAGAGTGTGTATGGCGTTCTGTCCGTTCTTCTTCCAGTCCGTCCAACTGGATACAGTAGCTGTATGGCGTTCTTTCCCGTTGCTTCGCCCATGTCCATCCAGCTGGTACGGGTACTGTAATGGCTTCAGGAAGGGGTTGGCGTTCTGCCCCGTTAGCTTCTCCCCATATCCATCCAACTGATACAGTGAGCTGTATGGCATTCTGCGCCGTTGCTTCTCCCATGTCCATCAGTGGTAGCAGTAGCTGTAATGGCCTTCAGGAAATGGGTATGGCGTTCTGCCCCGTTGCTTCTTCCAATAGTCTGCATCCAACTGATACCAGTAGCTGTATGGCGTTTCTGTCCGTAGCTTCCTCCTGTCATCCACTGGTACGCAATAGGCTGTAATGGCTTCCGGGAAGGGGTAATATCGTTCTGCCCCGTTGCTTCTTCCATGAATCCGTCCAGCTGATACAGTATCTGTATGGCTTTCGTCCGTTGCTTCCCCCATGTCCATCCAACTGGTACAGTAGCTGTAATGACTTCAGGAAAGGGGTTTGGCGTTCCTTGCCCGTGCTTCTTCCATGTCCATCCAACTGATACAGTAGCTGTATGGCGTTCTGTCCGATTGCTTCGCTTCCCATGTCCATCAGCTGATTCAGTAGCTGTATGGCGTTCTGTCCCGTTGCTTCGCCATGTCATCCAACTAGGTACAGTAGCTGTAATGGCTTCAGGAAAGAGGGTATGGCGTTCTGTCCGATTAGCTCCTTCCCATGTCCATCAACTTGATACAGTAGCTGTATGGCGTTCTGTCCCCGTTGCTTCGCCCATGTCCATCCAA
>BGPR01004324.1:34422-47814 GCA_013235015.1 Araneus ventricosus | reverse complement strand
GACATTTATTTAGAAAATGAACAGAACAGGTGCGAGGCACTAAAAGAATATGGGTTGAATATCTACTACAATCTGAAGTTTAAAATTACGTTGTTAGGAGAACCATGAATATAAAATGAAACAAAATCCAATTGATACCAATTATTATATTAACGGGTAATTCAAGCCAATGCAATCTCAATCTGCATTATTTACACCAGCGCCTCTTAAGCCAATAGGCCTGACTCTTGGTACGATCGCTGAAAGCTTTTATCTATTATATTATGAATATTTCTTTCAGTTCCTTCAATGCCAGTAAACAAAAATAATTCATAATGCCATCTCAATTCAAAGCATTTTATAAATTTTCGCCATATTTACTGAACAACATTTAAACAGAATTAAATTAGTAAAAGAATGTTGCTCTCATTTATCCTTAATCAGGCAGCATTCATCTCAAAGTTAACCGAAATCTTCAATATTCCGCTTTAAATAATATAATTTATTAAAAATATATACATTTATTAGCGTAGTTCTCAGCGATAACATTTTTCAGTTTTTTTGTGGAGGGGGGTTCAATGTATAACCCTTTTGAGTAATAAACATTTGGGACAACCACATATTTCTTAGCAGTCTTGTGATAGTATGGGAAGTAGACTATACAGTAGACTTCTCTATAACGCGGTTAATAGGTTGCTCATCATACGAATGCGCATTATAGAAAATTATGCTGTAAAGGAATATTTTTGGCATAAGGTATAAAAATCTAAAGTCCAATTTTTTTATATCTAAAATTGGGACTCTTTTAAATAAAGTTTCTCAGCAATGTTTTTTTCACATCTCCATCGAATTAGACCACTAATATTGTGACATTTTGAAATGGAAATGCATTTCATTTTTTACATTTTTTAATTCTCAGTGTCACCCAGCTCCTCCTCATCTCATCAAAATTAATTTTTTGATAAATCCCATTAACAAACTAATTTTGTATTCTGTATATTTACGCATTTTAGCATTTTAAGTTTAAGATTCCTTGAATTGTGAATACTGGACATGAAGCAAGCTACGAAGCAGAAATCGGTATTGAGAAAGGAAAAGCATAATGCTCAATTGTAGAGGATGTACTTTTTAAATGGAGATAATCCCTACATTTTATTGTTTGTGCGTTATACGAGAAATCATGTAACATGAAAGCAATGGATGCAATATCTTTGGCGCGTTATACGAATTGACGTTGTAGGAATTTATACGGTAGCCTGTTATATTTGCAAATATTTTATTTGCTAAAATAATACAACCAACAAAAAACTCGCTGTGATAAGCAAAATTAAAAGTTACATATCTTTAACTTTTCTAATATTTCTCTATTTTTATTATTATTATCATCATTGGAAAAAACGAAAAAATTCTATTTACGTCTGGAATAAACCGAAATTTTTTTATTGAAATTGATCTTACGGAGTGCACTAGTTTTAGATTCTTCAACTGCAGTCTCAATCCTTTCAAGATCTTCCCATGCAAATCAATAATTTTGTCGAATATTCAAATCAAGTTCATCGGATTGTCTATATCCAATGATACGAAACGTAAAGTATCCTACGAAATCTTTCGAGCAGATATACAGCTGCGTAATACGACACAGATATTGAATGCCTCAGGCTAATGCTAAGTATTGCATGAAAAAGAGTTGCATTTCGTTTGGATGAATATCTCATCTTTTTTTATTGTCATTCTGTTTCTTCAAATGCCTTCTTTACGAAACTTCGGGCCTCACCAAACTTAGGAAAATGTTATGATCCAATATCTGTTCAAGAAAATCTTTCAATACAAAATTACCTCCATACAACCTAAAAATACTAAGAAAAGCATTTTGCTTAGATATTCTTTATATTTTAGAATGCAGTCTTCGGCGACCGGCTTGCTCGCCGGGAATACTAATTCTGTTTAATTTCAATTGAATCTGCTATCCATAATTTGATAATCATGGTTCCCTTAACCAAGTAATTTTTTACTTTCTAATTTACTTAAGATCTTAGAGCACAGATTAACAAAAAAATGGTGTATAAAAATATTCATAACACTTCGACCAAAAAATATAAAAAAATAAGCAGAATCTTCAGTCCTTATCTTTCCACAATGGGAGATAAACAAGAGATTAAATATTTGTATAAACAAGGAAAATAGCTTGAATTTCATTGCAATAATGAAAAGTGTTGTTGTAAATTATGCATACAAATATTTTTTAAAAATTGTTCAAATTAGGGAGGATATCGAACGGCAAGATATTTTTTTAAATTTTAAGGTGGTGTAAAAATTATTTTTGAGCAATAATATTTTCTATAGTTATAGCCAAAAAACACAAAAATTTTGCTTCATTTTTAATTAACTAAAATTCTAATTAAAATTTCGAAAAAATTGCTCCGACGCCCCAAATAAATTTCAAGCTAAATTATTTAATTAAAGTCTCCCTTTGGTGATGCAAATGTTAAGATATGCGTTGCAAATCGCATTTTGAAAAAAAATGCATTTTTAGAATTTTTTTAAAAAACTTGATTTACATTGCAAAAAACACAGACAATAAATAACTATAACTAAATAACTATTTTTGATCTTTAAAAGTCGCTTCGCTAGCATAATACTCTGTTAGAAATATATTTCAATATTTAAAACAGCATTGGATTCATCTTAATTAGAGTCCATCAGTACAGGCGAAAGCTAATCAATTTCTCATCCAAAACCGCATAATAACTTTCGCAATTAATATTTCTTCGATCTCACTCACTTTTCTTTCGGTGTGATAGTTTTATTATCAAAGCTGTATTTTGCTATAAAATATTCTCCCCGATGTTTAAAATATGCTTTCACCCAATTGACATAAAAATTCATCAACTTAAAATTTCGCACTTAGGTTAGGTGAACAAGGTTTTTGATTAGCATAACATTTGATTGCTGCTCGACATACTGAGAGAATCCGTCAAATGTTTGTACGTAACGTATTTGTTTTAATAAAGAATAAGTTGTTAGTCAACGCTTTATTTTTTAAGTCAGAATAAATAATCATTTTTGAAACAGCCACATCTAGTAACAGTAATTTATTTATAAATTCACAAAAATAATAAAACATCATTGGAAATGCTATGGCGAAACATAATCTCATCATTCAAAATAGCCACTATTATTACCACTGATCGCTTACAACTACCATAAAGACTCAATTTCACCATCAGGAATATCTGGAAAAATATAAAACCTGATACTTTTGATTTGAGCGAAGTCATTATTATAGAAACAAGTATTTCTTTCGTATCCAGAAAATTATGAAACTAAAAATCAATGAATAAGCAATAAATGAAGGAAATGACATAAAATGTTTTATATGAACTATTATCTCTCAGATTGTTGAGGGCTTTATTTGTTTGTTGGGCTTACATTTTATATCTACGATTATATTCCTTCCTCCCAAATATAATTAATTACCACGTGTTTCTCTTCTTTCGATATCATAGTTTTATTATCAAAGCCGTATTTGCTACAAAATATTCTTTTTGTTGAAAATGTGCTTTTACGCAACTTGTATATCATAGACTTAATTTTATTATTATAATAAACAATTTATACACCGAAGTTTTATTCTGATGAAAGCTACCATCCATTAGTGAAAAACATTTTCAAATGCATTTTTTAATTTTTTTTCTTTATTACAATAGTTTGTGGCATTTAGTTGAATTGACCCTTAAACTTAATAAAAATGGTCTGAATCATATTTTTAGAGTAACATTTTCAACTAGCAGACAAATCTGTAAGATATAAGTTAAAATTACCATGTCCTTTAAATAACATTGTTACTACTTTTCGTACATTTTAAGTACCTCTGTAACAGACCCCTCTAGTATTTTCATAAAAGTAAACAATAAACAATCCTTAATAAATTCAATCTTAACTAAGTAACTAATAACTGTAATCCCTCAATAAAAAAAGACGTCACAGGCATAAAAACAGTTTTGGAATTCGTCACAGCAATATATTACTCGCAGGGAATCGCCTGAAGGCAGGAACATTTCGATAACCAATTAGTTTCTTAACAAACAAGAAAAGAAATATTTTTACTTCCGCTAAAACAGTTCACGTAGCTTTTTGAATCATAGTTATGAAACTTTATGATATAAAGTAGTTACTGAATGTAGAAGAACATCTGAAAAGGGAGAATTTAATTTAGTTTAACAGATATAAATACTGAATATAGTACGCTCAGAAAATCACTCTTAACGCTTTGATGAATTTCCAAATATAGCATCCTTCGGAGATACTCCTTTTCCTACAAAAAGTAAAAAAATATGCAAGCTATATAAGTCTTCCTTTCTGGATGAGTTCTGAAACAGCCTTCTAATGTACAACTTTTTTTGTGTGTATTAAAGGTAAGTTTGTAATTGTATAATCCAAGTGAAAAATACACTGTAAAAAAAATCCCGTAAAATTTACGGTTTTAAACCGGCAGCTGGGTTGGTTGTGCAAAACCGTAAAAGTTACGAAGTAAATCCGTAGGCACAACGGTTTTTTACCATACAGGAACAAGTTTTTCCCGTAAAAGTTACGAAGTAAATCCGTAGTCACAACGGTTTTTTACCGTATGAAATTAAGTTTTCTCCGTAAAAAATTAAGTTATCGAAGTAAGTGACGTCATCGACTGAGTTGAGTTGTTTTTCTCCTTCTGTCCGAGTTGAAATGTGCTGATGTGTATTATCAATTAGGAATATTAATTAATCAAGGCTTAATTATTAATTTCAATTAGTTTAATTAATATAATTCTTAATTGAACTTACTTGGACGATTTCGATGCAAGATGGTGACAAAACTTCTAACTCCTCCGAGTCGGGGATCGAAACCGCGTTCATAGAAATAAAAAGCAGTCGCTATAACCACTAGACCACCGGAGACTTCATAAAATGATGTAAAAATAATCTATTTGAGTTTTAAAGTCACTATAGCTCTAGTGGCGCCACCTAGTGGTGTAAAAATCAACTATTGCCAGAACACGTGTTTTAAGGTTAGCTTTCATGAGTGACAACAGGTTACTGCAACATGTGTAAACAACAGCGGAGATGGAACCCTATTAAAAACATGAAATGAATGCAATAAAATTAAATTTAAGAAAACGGAAAGTTATCGTACGGAAAGCAATACCGTATGACGAAAAATAGAATTTGAACTGACGGTTTTAAACCGTTTATGGCTGGAGCGGAAGACGGTGAAAAACCGTTTTGTCAACAAAACAGCTTTAAACCGTCAAATATACGGAAAAAGTCCGGGGAAAAAACGGATATTTTTTACAGTGTAAGTTTAGAGTAGAGAATTTTTTTTCCTTCAGTTGTACATTTCCTGGTCTCATAATTTTCTTAATTTGCTTTACTTCAAATATTCTCAACAGTTCAGCATTTGGGACCCAAGTTTATTCACACTCTCTTCCCACTAAATAATTAATATAAATTGAATATTACTATCATTTTTGTATATGATATCCTTTTATTACATTTAGTAAAAGCTCTCAAAAATACTGATATAAAAGGTGAACGAGACAGAGCTCGGATCTGCCGTTTTATGAACAGAGAGAGAAAGAAATTTTGAGAGCAGAGAAAGAAATAAGGAAACCAAATTTGGTAGGAAAGGAATCGAATATAGCGCTCGCTTCAAGAATCAAACACTCACAAAAATAAATATCATTATGGATACGGGAAATCAACAAGTTTTTATAAATTATAATCAATGAACAAGTTTAATCAGTTTGAGAAAGCGTTGCAACACTCGACTCAGAATAGATATAGACGGTAAGAAATTTTTCTTGAATAATTAATATCTAGACTGAGTTTGTAATATGGACGAGTTTTCTGTATTGTTTATTTGCATTATTAAAAAGCCGTACCTACGTCATCCCGGTTTAATGCTAAGTCAATGGAACCTTCAAAGCGGAAGTTCAAGTTTTTAATGTAAATAAACAAACCAGAAAACTCGTCCGTATGCGAGACAAGTATAGAGATTGAGGTATTTTTTAGTAATTTAATTAATCTCAGACTTTCAGGCTAATTGAAACTCAAACTGTTATTGAACTATATGTATTTTTCTCCTTTACCACAAATTAATCCGTCACGTATCCAAACCTCATATCTTCGGAACAAAGATATCCTATGAGTTACCCGTGATGTATCTCTGAAAGATAATGGAAAGACCTTTATGGTAGAATTCATGATAGTTAGCACCAGTCACACATGCACTTTCACATTTAGAATAGCTCTATCGAAAGCAAAGGCATATTTGACCGCATTTATTCTAAATAGAAAATAACTGATCTGCTCAACTCAAGTGAGATTCTATAACACTTAAGACTCTTGAGAGATTTCTTTATCATTTCTTCAATGTTGGCTAAGACAAGTTTAGATTTGATAGAATTACCGAAGTATAAATGCATCGTTAGAGAAAAGAAAGGTCTTTTTTATCCTAATATTATTAGTGTCTTATGGTTTAGTGTGTTTTATGGTTTAGTTTAATTTAGTTATATTAGCGTCCCATTTTGAAACAATACGAGGGCTATGTTGGGCTGGACCTCGTCATTTTGAACAGCGGTCAGGTGACGAGGGCGACACTTGAACTGGCACCCGCCTCTCCAGTCTTTCTCACCACACCAGACTCCATTCCCGAGTCTCTCCGCAGTTCTGGAAACCTGTTGCCACGTTGTCAATGCCCTAACGGTTGTTTAGAATTTTTTTTGGGGGGGGACGGGTCTTTGCATTCTACTTTTTGACCTTGTTTTTATTTTTAGACTACAAAATTTCATTCCTTTTCCTCTCCCATTGGCCGTTTTTATCCTGTAGAGGACATAAAGTAATTTTTAACTTGCGCAGTTTTACTCGAAAAAACATTCTGTAATTGATAATTTGATATTCCCTTTTACGAGGGACGTGCATTACCGTTGATTAGCGGAATTTATTCCTTTCTATCTCAGAAGTAATTATTATTATTAATAATTTATGTATTTTTAATTCTATGTTTTGTACAGTTTTTTTTTTGTGTTTTGTGTGTCGTTTGATGCGTAATATTGTTTGTGTGTGTTTTGTTTTTATACTACGGGGTTTCAATATTTGACTTTTTTATATATCTGATTTTTACTGCTTTTTCTGTGTTTACTTGTTTGTTTCTTTTTCTATACTTATCTATTTTTATATATTTTTACTGTTCCTTGCTTGCCCGAGCAGTAAATCAAGCTATTTTCTCCCCACCGAGGTGGGTCGAACCATGTTTACACTCCCAGCTCTCTTGTATTTAAAAGTACTGCCCCTGTTCGGGCAATGCCTGTATCATCTTATTGTACCCAATAAAATAATATTGTACCCAATAATCCTCCACATGCTGGTGGAGCGGCTCTCTCCCCGCTGGTCCTCTACCGGCCTTACACCCTTTATGGGTAGGCCGGGCCAGTGTGGGTATTTTTTTTTTCACCACACCAGCGGGAGAAGGTTTGACTCCCTACGTCTGATTTAACGTGCAACAGGCCCACATACATGCCAGATCTTCAGTGGAATAGGGTCCGAAACCGACACCTTACCCCTAGGCCACCGCGGCCTTGTGTTTTTATGGATTTTGATTGATATTGTTATTTAGATTGATTATTTTTTAAATTATTAGCTGTTTTTAATACAAAGTTGGAAAATGTGGTGCCTGCGAGCGGAGCCGGAATTCTTTCCAAGTTCAAACTTGAAGAATTGCAAAGAAGATGAATATTGGAGCAAGTTATCGCTTAGATTTGGTAGGTTTTGGCCTGAAACAACGCTAATGGAATTGTGCTAGAAAATTCTGAACGGAAATGGGATGGAATAAAATGAAATTTGGACAAATGACTGTGTGGCGAAGACCATAAGAATTGCCATCACGTGAGTTCATAGTTCATCGAATCAGGCATGGACTATCATACACTGTAAAAAAAATCCCGTAAAATTTACGGTTTTAAACTGGCAGCTGGGTTGGTTGTGCAAACCGTAAAAGTTACGAAGTAAATCCGTAGTCACAACGGTTTTTTACCGTATGAAATTAAATTTTCTCCGTAAAAATTAAGTCATCGAAGTAAGTGACGTCATCGACTGAGTTGAGTTGTTTTTCTCCTTCTGTTAGAGTTGAAATGCGCTGATGTGTATTATCAATTAGGAATATTAATTAATCAAGGCTTAATTATTAATTTCAATAGTTTAATTTTTAATTGAACTTGGACGATTTCGATGCAAGATGGTGACAAAACTTCTAACTTCTCCGAGCCGGGGATCAAAACCGCGTTCGTAGAAATAAAAGGCAGTCGCTCTAACACCTAGACCACCGGAGACTTCATAAAGTGAAGTAAAAATAATCTATTTGAGTTTTAAAGTCACTATAGCTCTAGTGGTGTAAAAATCAACTATTGCCAGAACACGTGTTTTAAGGTTAGCTTTCATGAGTGACAACAGGTTACTGCAACATATGTAAACAATAGCGGAGATGCAACCCTATTAAAAACATGAAATGAATGCAATAAAATTACATTTAAGAAAAGGGAAAGTTATCATACGGAAAACAATACCGTATGACGAAAAATAGAATTTGAACTGACGGTTTTAAACCGTTTATGGCTGGAGCGGAAAACGGTGAAAAACCGTTTTGTCAACAAAACAGCTTTAAACCGTTAAATATACGGAAAAGGTCCGGGAAAAAAACGGATATTTTTTACAGTGTTACGACAAATTTTCTTTCGTATGCAGTAGCACTAATTGTAAAATTTTAGAATCGGAAACCAGCCATTTTGGAAGTACATGAGTTAAAAAATGAATGATATAACAATACAGAAAAGTACCGAAATCAAAAATTTCTATCCGAGATCAAATATTTCTTTCAGATCCAGAGAATCCAGTAAGGCCTGACCGAATAATGAGATATCAGTCAATAAGGCTCAATCCCGGCAGAGTGATAAGTTAAGAGACAGATATTGAGGAGTGACACTGATATATAAACTTTCATAAACAATATATATATATGAAAGATCAGGTTTCAAAAGGTGAAGTAATCCATGTTGGTAAAGGAAAAGACAGCCGTTGTTTCAATATTCTTTTATTCCATCGTAGACAATAGTATAGGTTGCTCTTCAATAGTTAAGATAATCGTATTATACGAGTATCCATGACCAGACTAAAAAAGATAACACGCGAAGCTGCGCGCTGGTTGTGGTTCGTTTACATGTTGGAGTCAAAAAGGGCAGAAGGAATGCGCAGAAAGTTTAAGTACAAAAGAGAAGGGAATTTCCCCGGAAAAGAATTGCGACTCGAAAAGAAAGTTGTAGTGCGCTTATTACGATGGAAGTAGAAGTAATTAAAATGAGGTGTCGTTAAAAATGATTTAAGAAAGTTAAAAAATTAAAATATCATATATATATACTGTATTCGGATTTTTTGCTTTCGATTTTTTAAAATCATCTTCAATGTATTCGTCTTTTATTCCAGAATTTTTCCATTTTTAATTGTCTTGTGCTTTTTGAAGGAATGGCGACATATTTTAACGGGTTTCGTATGTCGTTAGCAGAAAAGTACACATATTAATATCATAGGCGAGCTGCTCGCTATGATATTTTTCAATTTGTTATAATTTTTGTCTATTTTTTGCCATTATGTCTTGGTTATTTTTGAATTTTTGTCTTTTGTTTCTTGTTTCTTTTGATATATATATATATATATATATATTCAATTAAATTTATAAACACTATACTTTCGTTCTATAAATGAACGAATATGTATTTGCCTCTATAGTTTCTGAAATCGTGAAAAGCTTTAGATTTCCAGGAACTTTTCTTATCCAAATTGTAAAAAAAATACGTGCATGCATTTTACTGTTTTTACAGAAATTCCTGTTACAGTTTTATGATGTTGTAATTAATTCTTAAATCGTCTTTAATTTGTCATATTTTTATGAGCAGTAATTAAGAAAATTATTGGGTAATGGTAAACTTATCGAAAGTATTATTTAAAATCATTTCAACTAAAAGAAATAAGTTTAATTCGAAAATGGACCAATAAATTCAGATATATATGATTATTTAAGGCTGCAATAAAGTTCAATCCAAAATATTTCTCCAGCCTTTTCATCTTCTGAAATCTTTGTTTTAAGTCCATGATTTTAAAAAACACGAAATTTCTAATTAATCATTTGTCTTCCATCTACAGAACTTGTTAACGCTTACATTTACGCTACTATTCCCGCTTTCAAATTTTTCACAAAAAAAATATGCAACTGCTATCGAACAATTAATAATATCTTATTCCTTTAAAAAAATATTCATGAAATTTTCGCTTCGTGGTGGTTGCAATCCAAGCATAACCTCTTTAGTAATTAAAATACTCAAATTACATGGTGATTGTGCCCGGTATAGGACTCTTAAGGCATTTGATAAAATATGAATACTCCACTATATTTTTTAAACAACTCTCGACAAGGCAAACAAAAGTCATTTGAACCGGAAATAACGCCGCTTTTCGAACTGAAACATGTTTGCATGAATTGTAAAAAAGCAGCCGAAATTCAAAAGATGTTTTAAATGCATAACATGCTTCAGATTTCAGTTAATCGTAAACAACGAAGCACAGCAATGCTGGATGCTGAATTCCATTTTTTACCTTGTGCTAATTTGAGTGGAATGTCTTTCATTAACTTAATTGTGTAAATTCCTTTCACAGACACAAATGGATTAAGCTACTGGAATGAATCACCTTGTGCGTTGTTGTTTCTAAATTTGCCTGAAAATATTTTTTAAGTTAATGAAATAATGTGCACGTTGATATTAAAATTAATTAATCATGCAGTCTCATTTAATTCCCATAATAAGTCCTCTTACCATCATCGGATCATTTTTCAAGAATTTCACAGAAGAATAAATAGAATATAAGGAGTAAAGTTTTCAAATATGTAAATATGAGGGTTTCCCAAATGAAAAGTGGGCACGTGCGATTGCGTCAGAATGACTGCAGCTATAGCAGCGCCACAGAACAGGGATATAAAGGGCGGCAGGAGGCGTGCACTGCATACGGCCCCTCCCCCTAAAATTTCCATTCCAGCCATTAATCTTAAACTCGATGATGATTATAATCTTACTTTACAGGAAATGAATAGGAATTTCCCTAAAACTGAAAATGTGTACGACCGCGAAAATATCAGAATTCTTCTCCACTCTTTAGATGGCAGGGAAAAAATAATCGAATACCTAAATAAAAACGACAAAGAATATGTGTTCTCTGAAGCACAAGAAAACAGACCCTTTAAAATTATCATAAAAAGCCTCCCCCCCCAGATCATAATGAAGAGATTATTTCTCAGGAACTAGAGAGAAACTTTCAAGTAATCAGAATACATCAACGCAGAAATTATAGACTTAAGAAACTGTACCCGATATTTTTAATTGACCTTGCAAAAACCCCTAATGTAAATAATATCTTTCAAATTAGAAAAATAGGACTCCTAAACGTCTTAATCCAAACATACCGGAAAAAACAAAGAGCAACTATGTGCTTCAAATGTTCGGATTTCTTTCATAGTTCCAGAAATTGTCATCGCAAACCCAGTTGCATTAAATGTAATGGGGAGCACGAAACCAGAAATTGCTACTAACTAAGCAAAAATTTCAAAACTAAGATTGAGAAACCAGTTTGTATAAACTGTAATCAGACAGGACACCTCGCCTCATGGCAAGGCTGCCCCAATTATCCTAATATCAATACTAGAGAAGCCCCCCATACGCCCAAAAACTTAAACAGAACTTAAATTGTAACGAAAAACCCACCGAAATTCCCAAAATCGCCCCAAATAAACAGGACATAGCTAACGAATTCTCCGACTTCGAGAGAAACTTCAATGCCCTGCAAATTATAAATAATGCTTTTAAAAGATTCCCCAATCTAATAGAAATTAATGAACAAATTAAAGTAGCAAAAAATGATCTTGAAATATTTAATATACTCTCTAAAATAACTAAACTCTCAACTTAAAAACCACTACTCGACTCGTCCCACCTCTCATCCTGAAATCTCGCAGCCTCATGCACCCTCCCACTATCCTGAAACTCAACGCTGATTGGCCCCACGACCAGCTATTTAGCCAGACCTCTCTTCGGAGAGCACCAGATCTCGCCTGACTTTCAGTCACGATGTTCCAAAGTCCAGGCCAGTTCACTTCATCGCCATGCTTTACAACTTGTGAGATTGGGAGATAACGCCCCCTTCGGGGGCTAGGAGCTCCCCAAATCTTGTTCTGTTCGTGCACTGCATACGGCGTTCAGCAACGAAAGCTGCTCGTGGTAGAGGAAATTGTTCGAAAGTAAAGTCGTGCTATACATGGATGCGTCCAGATCGGAACAACGCGCGGTAGTACGGTTTCTGATTGCGGAAGGACATCCATCGGCGAAGGGTGGCAGTGGATGGCGAGCACTGCTTAGGTCGAACGGCTGTAAACAATTGGTGTACAAGTTTTCGTGAAGGGCGACAAACGATACCGGATCTGCCAAGACCGGACCAAGCAAACATCGTGATCACCAACGACTCTATTGCCGCCGTTGATGACATGATCAGAGCTAATCGAAGAGTTCGGACCCGTGACATCAGTGACGAACTCAACCTGAGTAAAGGAACGGTTCACCAGCATCTTCAGTACAGTAAAGTGTGTGCGGAATGGGTACCAAAGCACCTTACCATTGATCATCAGAAACAACGAATGGGCCTCAGTCTCCAGCACTTGATCTGTTATGAGGAGGATCCCGCATTTTGGAATGCAGCATTGCGGTTGACGAGTCCTGGTGTCACCACTACACACCCGAATCCAAGAAAATGAGTATGCAATGGGAACCACACATCATCACCTCCACCAAGGAAATCGAAAGTGGCGACAACGGCACGGAAAGTGATGCTTTAATTTTTCTTCGATTGTCGTGAACCACTCTTGATTGATATCCTGCCCCAAGGGGGCACTATCAATTCAACACAATACTACAGTACTCTAACGAAACTACGGAAAGCAATCAAAAGCAAACGTCCAGGCCTTCTCACACAACAAGTGATCCTTCTCCACGACAATGCCAGCCCACACGTCTCCCGTGAAACCCAGACGACCTTACAAAAATTCCGTTGGGAAGCGTTGGAACACCTGCCGTATAGCCCGGATTTGTCATTCTGCGACTTCCACATCTTTCGCCCACTTAAGAGCATTACAGGGGACACATTTCCATTTGGACGACGAAGTGAAGGAAGCTGTGCAGAACTTCCTCAAGAATTAACCATGATCTTTCTACAGCAACGGCATAGACCTGTGACCTAAACGATGGGACCTGTGTTACAATGCCCATGGCGATTTCTTTTGATTTCCAAT
>BGPR01004324.1:2111-34322 GCA_013235015.1 Araneus ventricosus | reverse complement strand
GTTCGATGCAACGATGCGTTCGATGCAACGATGCGTTCGATGCAACGATGCGTTCGATGCAACGATGCGTTCGATGCAACGATGCGTTCGATGCAACGATGCGTTCGATGCAACGATGCGTTCGATGCAACGATGCGTTCGATGCAACGATGCGTTCGATGCAACGATGCGTTCGATGCAACGATGCGTTCGATGCAACGATGCGTTCGATGCAACGTTTGTGGGTGACGCATCCTGGTGTTACAACTACACACCCGAATCCAAGAAAACGAGTATGCAATGGAAACACACATCATCTCCTCCACCAAGGAAATCGAAAGCGACGGCGACTGCACGGAAAGTGGTGCTTTCATTTTTCTTCGATTGCCGTGGACCACTCTTGATTGATTTCCTACCCCAAGGGAGCACTATCAATTCAACACAATACTGCAGCGCTCTGACGAAATTACGGAAAGCAATCAGAAGAAAACGGCCAGGCCTTCTCGCACAACAAGTGATCCTTCTCCATGACAATGCCCGCGCACACGTCTCCTGTTAAACCCAGACGACCTTACAAAAATTCCGTTGGGAAGTGTTGGAACACCCGCCGTACAGTCCGGATTTGTCACCCTGTGACTTCCACATCTTTGGGCCACTTAAGAGAGCATTACAGGGGACACGTTTCCATTCGGACGACGAAGTGAAGGAAGCTGTGAGGACTTCCTCAAGAATCAACCGCGATCTTTCTACAGCAACGGCGTAGACCTGCTACCTAAACGATGGGACCTGTGTTACAACACCCATGGCGATTTCTTTTGATATCCAATAAAGGTATTCTTTTCATTCAACTTGTCCACTTTTCATTTGGGCAACCCTTATAATTAGATCAGAGTTATCTAAATAGTCAAAGCATAGAAATAATACGATTATATAAATAGTCTGTTACCGAAGCAGTAGCAGTAAGCGTTCAATAGGTTGGATTCCGTTTCACTTCGTCTTAACTAGCGTCGTTTAGAAAACTGGCTAATGGAATGTGCATTTTAGCTGAGTTGTTCTGCTGCGACCGGAAATTTACGGTGATTTTTTTAGAAATAATTTGACAACTTTTCAGGTAAAGGCTTTCGAAGAGGACCAACTTCCTCTTCTGAGAATAAGAAAATTTCTGTATCTCTGTTTTGTTTCGCTTGGGACTTGATGTAATCATTATCTTTTTCCTTCGTCATGAACATTTCTATCTGTACTGGTCGTTGATTTTTCCCAACTGTGCTTTCAAGAAGTGAATATTAAAAATTTTATATTTTACTGCTGTGAGAAAAGAAAAGCCAATTTTCCAATAAAATTTAACTTTAATTTTTTTGTTCTTTTAACTCCATAATATGCTCTTGGATTTCTCTTATAGAACCCAGAATTGCAGTTCTTTAGCCAAGAAACCAAGATTCTACCAACACACCAGGGCGGAGCAACATTTATTTTAACTGCACACTGATATTTACTTTCTAACGAGTATTATTGTAGTTTATTTTATTTATATAAAATCCAGTTTTAGAGCAACACGAGAGCTATTTGGGACGAACCTCGTAATTTTAAACCGCGGTCAGATGACGATGACGACACCTGAGCTGGCACACCTTCTCCAAGCTCCCGCGCCGCACCAATGAAAGGTTGTTTAACCACTATGTATGATTTAGCGTGCAAGAGGCCCCACACACGGCGAATCTTCAGTGGAATCGGGTTTCGAACTTGGAACCCTCCGGTCCCGAAGTCGAAACCTTACCAGTAGGCCCCAGCGGCCTCGAGTATTATGGTAATGGAAATAAATATTAAGCAAAGGTTAGCCTAGCATAGTGATAAATGATTATTTGGGAGAATCGATGTCCGTTCTGTTGAATATTGTTACAAAAAGTCTTACTGTGGGTGTATGGTGTAAACAGTCCAACACGCAGGATAATGGAGAATGAAGGTTTATTCACAAATGTGCAGGAAAACACGTAGCACAGGTACAGGAAACAATAGTTCTTGCACAGATTACCAATGTAAACAGACAACAATTCACAGGTAATAACAGTTCAGCACTTTGATATTCAGCAACACAAACAGTTAGCAAATAACTAGTAACGACAATAACTGCACTTTCAATAGCGCTCATCTCACCAGCTTCCTAGCTCGTACTGAGGACGAAACTCTAAAGACGTTCGCGCTCCAAGGCGATCCCAGTCCATCAACACACAC
Source organism: Araneus ventricosus (assembly GCA_013235015.1). NCBI lineage: Eukaryota > Metazoa > Arthropoda > Arachnida > Araneae > Araneidae > Araneus > Araneus ventricosus. Next base: position 32,114 of record BGPR01004324.1, on the reverse strand, counting down.
CGTCATCCAAGCGCTCTCCTTATATAGTCTCCCGCGGCAGGCCGTGACGTCACATAGACTCTTCTAGTACATTCAAGCGTATCTCCTCTGCTAATAGAGATATCGAGAAGATTCCAGCACCTTTGAGATCCCATATTTCGTCGCCAAAGTCGCCAAGTTTGTCGCCAAGGTCAGGGGTCCAGACGTGGCTGCTGTCGGTCATCTCATACTTACTCCTGTAAAACTCTCTTCCCAACCATAAGACTCACATTGCTAGGAAGCGACTTTCCATGTTTGTAACAATATTATCTCCAATTTACACCTACATGAGTCGTTCAGAAGCCAATGCTTATAAGTCCAGGGAAAAAAATTGAGAAAATTCACGGTTTTTTTAATGCAATAATTTTTTTAATTAGTGGTTTATTAATTTGATTAGTGAAAGTATGTAAAGTCTTCTAATGAAGCAACGAGTAAATCTTTTAATAACTAAAAATAATGTTATTAATTCCATCAAATTTGCAAAAACCAGATATAAAAAAGACATAAAAAAATGGACATCCAATTTGGCTTCAGAGCGCCTCAAATCATGTCCCTTTCAGTGTAGTAATCAAATTGTATACTAATTTAAGTGAACTTGATTAAGTATTTAATTTAATTATTGAAGAGAATATTTAATTTAGCTTTTCAGAAAAATGCTATTAATGGTGTTAAAAAGCTAATTCATTTCAAATTTTTTGTATTTTTAATCGGCAATATTTCTTTTATGATTTTTTATTTAATCAACAACATAATAATCACCCAGTTGTAAGGTATTTCTGTAAGGTTTTAAAACCGAAATGCTACCATCAGACCATTGTGTTTATATTATGACTGTTTATTATATATTTATATTATGATTACCTATCGGTCTGCATATTCGCAGACATGCGAACACGATAACTCCAAAACGCAATGGCTTAGATAAATAAAATTTGGCATATATTCTTCGAATCCTAATTCAAGATCTATATCAAATTTTGGTCAAGAAAATGCTTTCAAAATGCGTATTTGGTTTTCTTCATCATACTATGATTCATAAAACACGCCATATTGTATATTGGCGCCCACTTGGCGTATTTTATACCCGCTTGTATTGTTGGCCTCTCGTCCTGCCGCGGTTTCCAAGAGCAATATAAATCTGAGTTCTTTTGGCGGTCCGGGCCTTGCTGAAAGTCAGCAATTTTTATGCGGGGGGTAACACCTTTGTTGGAGAGTATACGAGAAAGTCAAGGGGAGACAACTCCCACTGGTTTACGAAGGAAAAATCGTCCAAATTTTCAAGATTTTTTAATGAATAATTAAATTTATTTACTTCCCAGGAATTCCAAAATTCACGAAGTAAACATATTTTCACAAATGAATGAAAATTTAGATAGGATATACAATTCATGTAGGGTATATCCTATCTAAATTTTCATGTAGTTTTTTCCTTTCTATTTATTAGTCGTTCAACCTAAGTCAGTCAAAATACTAAGACAGTTCGAAAATTAAAAACTTCTATATATTTTAAAATTGAAATTTTCAATTAAAGGTAATTTTCTTAAAATTAGTTACAGTAGACTCTCGATTAACCGGGATGGTCGGGAAATGCTTCATCCCGGATAATCCAATTTATGCAAATTTTGATGAAACATTTTGGAAAAATGATATAAAATGTAAAAATATTAAGAATTAACAAGAAATTTTAATGTTATTTAGATTTACAATTCGTACAATTAAAAAGAAAAACAGAGGTGTAGTTTACCTCACTGTTTTGTGAAGAATGAAATGATTAGGAGTCTGTTTTTGTTCTTCATTTACTCTTCGACGAATTATACTACGCACATTTCTCAGTCTCATTTTTTCTGCAGGTGTGCTTTCATCTTCTTGCTCCAAGTAATTAAGTAACGCCTCAGTGTGTACTAATGCGCCACCGTGACTTAATTTTTGATGAGTTACAAAATTTTGCTCATCACTTTCAGGACATTCTTCGAAATTCCTTGTTTCTTCTGAACCACAAGTTACACGGGACACAATATCATCGTCACTTAAAACTTTGCAACATTAAAATATCAAATTTTCGTTAACCCGTTTTTCCACTACTTCTTCATCCACATTTTCAGAACAGTCTAACTGGAGACTAGCTGGACTCAAGGTCGGCTGACGAGTCCAATACAGTAGGAAAGGTTGAGAAGAATGCAGTCTTCCCGCACCTTCCAACGACCGCAATCTGCGCTTCCTTTTTTTTGGGGGGGGGAGGATCGTCTCGGATAATCCGATCCCGGTTAATCGAGAGTCTACTGTATTATTGTTCAAAAGCTGAATCTTTTGAATACACTGCTTATTTACTTAAAGTTAAAAATTATAAAAATGTCACTTAATTTTCAGAGTTACTGTCCTAATGGGCACAGTCTCGACTTCAAAATGGGAAGTTGGCGAACTCAAAAACCTTTTCTGAAAAGCAATCACCTTCTTCGTAAGCTTGACACAAATTTAAACCTTTATTTACCGAATTAACTTACCTGCAACTTTTCAATTTTATTTTGGTATCATTAGATGCGTTTTAATGCAGAATAACCCCAGGAAAGATGAAAAAAGCTTTTTTTAATCAAATAAAATAATTTGATTAATAATCAAAAATTTAAATTTTTGTCTTCATCTGCCATCTACTGCTATCTGTCGGGACTATATTCCTCGTGATAACGGTCAAATTCCGAAGATATAAAGCGTGATTTAAATAGCACTTTCTTAATAACGTCGCGGGAAATAAAGGGTTAAACTGCCATTAATAATGCTGGGCGTAACTCTTTCATAAAATAATTTGTGTAAGAATATTAATTGATGATCGTTCGTTAAACCATATTTTTAGCATTATATTTTCTTTCATTAATGATAAGCAAATTTTGAGTATTTTCCAGAATTATTATGCATGCTTGTTATTCACCTTTAAATAAGCTGGAAAATTTTAGATCTCGAAACTTCAGACCTATACCAAACGTTGGTCAACAGCAGTTACAGGTTAAGTAATGAATAACTGTGATATAAAAGCATTTAACAGCATCTTTGATATTAAAAATAAAGTATAAGAAGTGTTTTTTTAATTCGATTCGGAAACAATTTCCTCTTCCCCTTAATTTAGAAAAGAAAAAACTTTTCCTGTGCACTTCCTCCATTTCATTTCAAATCTCAGATTAATAAAATGCATAAGTTCAGCAAAACACTTATCTCCGTTGTTATTATTTGTTGATGCAGAGAAGACTAATTTACTTCCGATAGCATTCCAAAAATACTTTTATTAATATTTACAAACCTACAATACAAATACTGCGTACCAAATATTTTACTTATTTCTGATCCATCCTTAATAAACGAAAATATTGGCAGAGCTTGGATGAAAATAAGGAGGCACGCTATCAAATAAACTCAGAAAGCTCCTGATGTGATCACGAACGCTTAGCCAACTTAATCGCCATAACCGATGCATTTGGATAAGGTGCTTAATCGATTGGCGTTATTGCCGAATGACAGGGAAACGATGCGTTATAATATCATACTTTGGTAACCCTACTTCGCTTTCTTCGTCTCTTTCAAATCCGATCTCATTCGATCATAAATTCATTATAGATAATTCTTTCCAGATGGTTTGTGGTGCTTCGCAATGGGATTATATCAGAAATATTGAGCGAAAAGTTTCGGAGTGTTCTATATACTAAGGAAAGCTGCTGTTTCTATTTTAAGGATTTGTTTTATTAAAATCCTATCTGGTCACTGGTTTAATTCGCATTTTGCCTGTATAAAAAATAAATTGGTATCTGTTTCTCTTTTTATAACTACATAGAAATCGTTTCTCAAAAAGGAACATAATGGTTTACGGATTTCATGACGATGATTTGGGACGCGCTTGTTTGGTATCAAAGTGAACATCTCTTGTAATGGCCTTTTCCTGCAACAGATATTCGAAAAAGAACTTTTGGGCTATTTTTTTTCTTTCTGGGTTATTGATTACTTTTTTTCATTAAATTAAAGTACGTTTTGAAACCGCATAAGAAGAAACCTGAATCTTTGAATATTGTCAGATGGCGGGGACAAAATGTGAATCGTCGTGTTCAAACAGCCACAAGAATGGGAGATATTTATCTGTCGATGCCAGATTGTATATGCATTATGAGTCATCACTGGCGTCAGGTCTCAAACGAAGACCCTCCGTTGAACTGTAACTATTTTCCTTCTTTGAAATGGCCTTACTTATATTGTAATTTTAAGTTGATATCAGTTATAAAATTCCTCTGCGCACTCTATTTATATTTTTTGATTTCATATTTTTTGAATTTTTCTTTTCATGTTATTGTACTTTTCAATTCATTAATTTTGTTTCTCTTTAGAGTATTAAATTCACTCAACTTTAGTCTTTTCTTGTTGTTAAATGGTGTTACGGGAAAGACAATGTTTTTCACTTAATGGTTAAGGCTGGAGCAGAAAACACCATTCTTAGCGCTTCTTTTGGTGATTTCCTGCTGATGAGGTTTCCAAGTTGTTTTAATTGCTTTATTTACCCATTCATTCTTTTTATATTATTTATTGTTTTTTTTTCATTTGTTGAATTATTTTCGTTTTCATACGAGAAAAGTATTAGAACGGTGTCCTATCCTCAAGGCTAAAATATGTAGAGTGAAGACGCTTGCCTTGACGCTTTAAATCTGCCATGTATGTGGGAAAAGTTACAAGGTCGTATCTTTTACCACTTTTGTGCAGTAGAGCTTTGAAAAGTGTATGTGCTGTGCTGTCGTCGCAGAAAAAGTTGAGCAGAGAATCTGCATCAAATTTTCTCAAAATCTTGGCGATACTTGTACTATGGCTTATGCAGAATTGAAGAAAAATTATAAAAAGATTGTATGAGCCGCACAATAATTTTAATGAATTGTTGTAACTTTTACCGGAAATTCGCGAAGGTAATGACTTCCGAAACTTTGAAAAATGTCAAAACATCCATGATGTGGATTCAGATCTGCGCAAAAATCACCGAAGCACTATTCGTGAGTTATCTGAGTCCATTCTCTCTGAAGATTTGGGTACGAGACGTGTGACTGTCAAGTTTGTGCCAAAATTGCTCTCTGCAGACCAGAAAAAGATAGGCTTTCGCCTGCTCTCGAGCACCTTGATTGTGCTGAAAATGAAGAAAATTTTTTGAAAATGACGTAAAAATGCTTAAATTGTATGAAGTTCAAGTGAAATAATTTAACAAGAGATATTAAAAATTAAACTTTGCATTAAACAGAATGGCGCAAAAATGCAGCAACTTCCAATAAAATACAAAAGAAAGATATTTTAATTGAACAATAAAGAAATTACAGAAGAACCAGAAGAAGTAAACAATATCAATAACAATATACTTTTTGCGCGCAACGCAGCAGCATCCAGTTATTGCATTAACAATATTGTCTATAATCAACTAACCAATTAAGATAGAATCAAACAATTAAAATCATGCTTTAATAAAATTATAACACATTAAGATTAAACAAATAAAATGCAAAAAAATGAAAGGGAACTCGAATGGAGAACTTTTTCAAAGTACCACTCGCCATCGGAGTTCTAAAATGGATAAATTTTCTGTCAAGGGAATGACTTAATAGTCAAATAATATTCCCTCTGTGGCCTGAATTTATACAATAATTGAAATAATGTAGGAAAAAAACTTTCTTAAATAAGAAAAACTTCAGAAAGTGTCTTCTTTAACAAATCCAATAAAGAAAAGAAGATAAAATTAACATTACCTTCTGCCAAATATACCAGTAGAAACAACGGCATCGAAGCAAATCAGAAACAAAGGATATTAAGTTTAGAAGCTAGCAAACCTAGCTCCATCTATTGAGAAAAATTCGAACTAAATTAGCAGAAATTTGGAAGCTCTTCAATCTACTTGGGTAGCCGTTTTCTTTTAAATTATTATTTAAATTATCAAACGTTGTGATGAAAGTTGAATGGTTATTATAAATATTTTTTATTATATTAATTTGAGAATAAATAGTGTTTTTTCAGACAATATTTTATATGTTTGTTGACAATATTGTTAATGCAATAACTGGATGCTGCTGCGCTGAGCGCGAAAGGTTATTGTTATTGATATTGTTTACTTCTTTTGTTCTTCTGTAATTTCTTTATTGTGTAATTAAAATATCTTTGAATTGTAGGCCCACAGCTATGATTCAAATAGATCGAGCATCCAAAGAGACTGATCACAGTTTTCAAATCAACTTTCTCTATTATAATAAATGCGACGATAACACAGTACAAACATTTTTCAAAGCTCTGCCATACAAAAGTGTCGGGATCTCCGATCTTGTAACCTTCGGAACCTGCGTGGGAGAGTACCTAAAACTAATACGCCAATCGAATCCAAAATACTTAAAGGGTAAGAAACGCTGCATTTATCTTATAATGTTATAAATGCTTTAATAAAACTTCCTTAAGAAAACATCAGAATTTTTCTGAGGAAATATTTGTACAAAGAATATTATTCTGAACTTTTTAAGGAATGGCGAGAACAAACTGATGAGAGCAAAAATTCCCCCATTGCAGGTGTATGAATCAAAAGTTAATAAATTATCTTAAAAATTGAAAAGTTCAGATCCATTTTCCCAATAAAATAAGGATATAAAAACAGGTATAGATCTTCCTTTTCTCCTTATTACTTTCCAGAAATCTTCTATTAGCATGACCATAAAATACCATAAGACGTGGAATTTAAGTCCAATCTTAAAGTTTTTCCATTAATTCAAGTTTTCTCACAGCCAATGAGTTTATTTTTGGTGTTTCAAATTGCAGACTTCTCAGAAATTAGAAGAAAAAATTCGATTACTAGCAAAATAAATGAAGGAATCCGAAGGAAGAAAAATTGATTTTAAATATCTTGAGTGCGGAAAGAATTTCCGCTGATAAATTGCTTTTAATGCCACCTGCTTTCTTAGTTGAATATTTTATAATAAATGTATCGCTTTCTCGATTTATCATTTGCATTATTGACTAATAAAGTAAGACAGTTGCATATTCGCGCATTAACTTGAGATTCTTAAAATAAAGTTTCATCTAAAATGAGTTGTTAATCGTATTCGTTAACGTATTCGAAATGAAAGGTGGGTTGTTTTAGCTCTGGAGGACTTACGTCTCTGTAATATTTTAAATCTTATATTTCTAATTTAAAAATTTTCTCTTTATTTCTGTTGATTGTCAAGAATTTTTCAACAAGAAATAATATTTTGACTTATAAAAAGAAAGTAAAACAACCTTTAACCATTTATTTTACTAAACAAATGCTAAGTTAATTTAAATGTAAATTACGTTAAAAATTCTAAATTGATTATAATGGGTATATTATAATATTATCCCAACATTACTTTTTGTTTCTCATTTAGTAATATAGATAAAATTTAAGTTTAATTACAGACACCTAACTATGCATTTAAAAAATCCGAATATGAAAATCAAATAAATTTTTCGAAAATAATTTTTTATGTTAAAATTATTAGTTTTCTTATTTTTTTAATTATAAAATGCACATTAAAACATTCTTTTTTTTAAATTGATAAGCTCAGCATGTTACACGTTAAGGTTTGAGTTAAATAACATTTTTTTCTAAATAGCATTTTTGTGGGAAGGTAAAAACTGGAACTTTAAAAAAAGAAAACCTTTTATTGTATATTTTTTCTACTTTCCGCTTTTTGAAAAAGCTGCAAAAATAAGCATAAAATGCTCAAAAAATGATGATGATTAGTAATGTATATTTTAATGGTATATTTTTAATTCTTATATGAATAATTTTAAGTTGTATTTTTGTCACTTCGTATTGCCATAATAGTATATCAAAGAGTTTGAAAATTTACAAAATTTGTTTCTTTTCTTGCTGGTTCATAACAAAAGTAAATTTTTTAGCTTAACAAGGGAAAAATATAATTCACTTACATTTTTTTCAAAGAACTAGCATGCACAAGACATAGATATATTTCATATTGTCGTGTTTAACGGTAGCACTTTCTTGACGTCTGTTAACTGAACGAAAATGATCATTACAATTGCGCTGGTCTCAAAATTCAATTGTCTGTGTCTTTTTGTTGAAATCATTGGTTCTCTAGCCAAAACGACTTCATTTTGGTACGGTATAATAAATATTTCGTAATAACGTGGATAAACGCAATTTATGAAGTATCAGATACACGTTCAAGAGCTCTTCCCTTGAATGACCCTGTTTAGGGAATGGGACGCAGGCTCAGACGTAATCTGCATCATCTAATTACAGTTCGAATTTACAGATCCTTCTTGAAATAGCGTTTGTATAACTTCAAAACTGGACGTAAGTATGTTAACCCTCTGACTGCATCATATCCCGCGATTTCCACGGGTTGGAAGTTCGTCTGTGTTCTGCTGCATGCTGCGATTTTCGAAAGCTAATAGTAATAAACTTAACTTACTCAATACTTTTTAAATGTTGAATCAAATTATATTAATAAACTGCATATAAATAACAATTAGCGTGGTTCAACGTTTTATTTGAACATGTTTTAAAACGCTGCATCTAAATAGTAATTCAAAAAAATTACGCAGTAGGAGAGTTAAATCCCAATTCTTCATTTCATCAATCAAATAATTTAATAGGAAAAAAGAATAAATTTCTATTATTTCATGTATGACCCATTTCTTCAAAAATAACAAAAATTAAATAACTTCATACGAATTCAAGTTTTCACTTCATTAATAAACTTCAATGGCTTCTCAATTGAAATAAAGTACTATTAATGTCGATCGCCCTAATACATCTAAGCACACTTCAGTTGACATATTTCTCTTCCACAAAATCGGTTCCTCTCTCTTAATAATAAATAGGCGAGCGTATGAAGAACCCTCATAGTTCCTATTACAATGATTCGCATCATTCCATGCTCTATCTCAGTTGTGTTCTTCACATGCTGCGAGGCGATTTATCATTTCAAAGGCTTTGGATTTGAAGGGCTCATCCATATTTAGAATAATAGATTCTTCTCGAGTACTTCTTCCCCGCATGGGGTCGCAGTTTCGATAATAATCAAACATTTCTGAGTGACAGAAGTTCTCTTATGTGCATCGTTCTCATATTCATCAGTGTTTTCAATCGCTTTGTTTACGCTTGTGGCGAGCCAGCCTTCAAAGCCATCAACTTTTCAATCTGTTTTCAAAATTAAGGAAATTTTACAGCTCTTAGTTTTTCATTTTGATATCACTTAATTTACGGACATTCTTGAAGAGGGAAAACTTTCAGTTGTGTTTACTTTATCAGCTGAGTTTATAACTCACTGATTCCCATGTCATGTTATTTCGAATATTTCGAACTTCTTTTTTCACATATCAATTTTTCTGACACACAATACTGGGAAAGCTATACCGCACATCTCCAATTGCTCTTAAGTCGCCATTTTCAGATCTTTCATTTTAATTGTCAGAACTGATATTTTTCAACTTTATTTTTAACTCATCTGAGATGGCTTTAAACCTAAGAAGGAAATTTTTCAACTTTTTTCTTCTTTTCCCTTGATTTATCGAAAAGAACGTATTTAATTTCGACAATTCTGATGGCTAGGATTGAAGTACCCCTATTTAAAACATTATAAAGAAAACGTAAATATTAATAAGAAAGCAAAATTCGATGGTATGCATTTCAGTAAATGGGAAAAAGAATGATACATAAAAATTGAAAAAAATTAGAGAAACAAAGATAATCTCTTAAAAATAACAATTTTTTTACTACAGAACTTTACTTTATATTAATTAATAACTCTGAGATTAGGTGTTAAAAGTAATTGTTAGTACCCATTACACTCTTATACCACATTTAATTCGCGTTTATTATGCACAAACTCTGATTCAACTATTAAATAACAACGATTGAATAAAATTTATACTAAGGAACGTTCTATCATCTCTTCCTATGATTCGTTTTCAAACATCTTTGCTTCATTTGTTTCAATCACGTTCTTATATACATACCACAAAATATCATATTTTTATGTCCTTTTTTGTTATTACTCTACAGTGCTCCTAACAGAGATACTTTAATGTCTAATATGTATGAATCACAAAATATTCTCTCTGAAACCAATTTTAGAAACAAATGTCAAATGATGAAGTCCATTGATGTCAAATGATGAAGGTTCATTGATGTCAAATGATGAAAGTCCATTGATGTCAAATAATTTCTTATAATAGGGAGATAATCTTAGTGATTTGCTTAGAAGAAATGAGTAACATTATTTTATTCGTGCAATGCAATTAAATAAGTTTACAAAGTTCTGTTTTATTAACTCTTTATAAAATTACCTTCCTTTATGCTGGATAGCCTTATAAATGAATCAAGAGATATAATTATTTTAATTAATTAAAACTAATTCAAAATTATATTTATCATTAAACTTTTTCTCATCGAATGAATATCGCACAAGCCACTAATAATTACACTATAGCAAACTAGAATCCTCGTATTTGCCTTTCCAGTTGTGATTTGGAGGAAAATTAGCATGAAAAGAATAGAATTTTCAGAAAAATTATATTTCCTAATAAAACAAAAATATTACAGTAACACCCTATTTGCTATTATTGCAATACAACAAGCAACATTATGATTTGACACAAAGGATTGATGCGATTAAAAGTAGTATAATATTGATTAAAATTCTTCATTTGTTTGTTAAGATATTATCGTAGCAAAATTTAAAATTTAATATAAATATTGTAAGCTTCTTGTATTAAGATTTATGGCTTATAAATAAAGGTTTTTAAACATTCAGTCCCATTAATTCAGTCAATCCCTTTATGTAATTTTCCATTTTAATTTTTGCTGTATTTTTCAAGATAAATATCAATTGATCTCTGTTTTAATGAGTTTTATGGTGTCACACACATACAATTTCAATCTCACATTTATTTGTGATATTTTTCCTGAAATTCAAATAGGAAAACAGCAATTTCTTGAAACACTTACAATTATTTTAAGTTGGTGTTAATAATGAGGAAGGCATGTTTTAGAAGCTTTCCCAAAGCGTCTGATTTACCTCCCGACGCAAAACTTTAACTCGCTGACACTGGGACGAATATAGCATCCCTCACTTCCGACACTCCAGGAAGTGGAACATGCTCGCTTTGACAACAATCAGCTTGTAATGTTGCCGACAATTGTCCGAACACCTGCAATCATTGACATTTCGAGGAAACACAGAGGGAAGCCAGAATCAGCGCCAAAAATATGATTTCTTTTGTCAGCGACAGCTTTAGTTGACAATACGGAAAAAGTTTCACGGTGTATCATTTCGTCCTGTTAGGACTGAATGTGACCTAACTTATTTTTTTTATTATATATTTAGGCAAATTTAAGTTTGTAGCGCCTCTATTGCATGTAATAAAGCTGGTTTGTTGAAAAGACAGCTGTTTAGTTTCTTCTGCAATCGTGAATTCATTATAATTAATAAATTAGCTGCGATGCGAAACGTTTAAATTCGAACTGTTTTAACAATGAAATTCTTTGAAGTAAACTGTTTACTTTGATCTAAGCATTATTTCGCCTTTTAATTCAGTTTTTCTATGCTCGTGTTCAATATTATTCCATTAATCATAGAAAAATGAAACAAGTAACACTAAAAAGCACCAGAATTTTGCTTTGATTTATTTTTTCAGTTTGGGTAAGTATTAAAATTTTGAGGTTGATTCTCACAGCATATTCTATTGTTTCTCATAGGAGCAAGTAGTTATATAAAATATCGCATTCTCTTTTATTAACCATATTTTGGATTTTCCCATTAACTATTGTATTTACTTTGTGATCTGTCAAATATATTAAGTGGCTTCTTAAAGGAACTATCCTTAGCCTTAGGCATGCAAACTGGAAATATCACCATTTTCTAATTTCATCTTCATTATCATAAACTTTATCTATATATACATACTTCTCTATGAAAAAATCTTTGACAACACACTATTAATCGCACAAGACTAGTCATTGATCAATAATGAACTTTGGGAAATTGCAACATTAGAATTCTTCTCAAACTTTTCACGAAAAGCTATATCCCTAAAGTTATATTTTGAAGTTGTTTCTCAATTGAATAATTGTACCCAATTGTATTTAAATGAAATCACGTATAATTTAAATTTATAATATTCAAACAAAGTATTGATTTATGAATTCATAATAGGCCATTAGATAAACGTATATGAACATGACCTTAATGGGAAGTCAATGTCGAAACAAATGCCAGACGCGAAAAACGAACGAATATTCTGATATATTGTTAACCTTACACCAATCTTCACATTAGCACACTAAATATGAGTCTTCAGAAATGAATGAATGAAGCCAAAATAATCTAAGGCAGAAGGTTGAAGTGTTTCCTTTTGTCCGAGCATCTGAACTGCACAGGGGTCCCCAACGATTCGATTGTCGGTAATTTATGTGCTTGACACACTCTTGTCGTCCACAAAAGCTGAGGACTGAATTTTATCACTCGAAAATAGATTCGCCCTGGGACGTGTCAAGATTTTCCGCAGAAGAGATAAGACAAAAAAATGCGTGTACTGTTTTCGCATCGATCTTCTTTTCCATGATATTTGCTTTTACTTTTCATAGCTTTTTCCAGTTCTTTTCGGCAGTATTCTTATTCAAAAGGAGCTTAGTCAAGATTTACAGGGGTTTTTTTATGCTCGGGAGAATGGGGAATAATTAGTTTTTTTGTTGTTCTTATTTTTCAAACTCGAAGGAATACGCTGAGAGAAGTAAACTTATTTAATATACAAAAAGTGCATCTGTGTTATTATGATTTTTGCACTCATTTAAAACGAACTTTATTTCTACAAAGAAATTAATTTTCATTGAACACTTTACTGAGAATTTTAAAAAATCCTCGTCAGGGAAATGCTATGTCGTGATGCAGTATAATACTAACTCTTAACCCTGGTACGGTAACGTTACTTCGCATTTTTAATGGGGAAAGGAGTCAATTTGATTCATCGTTAGCGTTCAAACGGTTAACCTAACATTTTTTTCTTTAGTTAATTACAGACAAAAGTCAATGCTTCTATAGTTAGTTTCAACTCAGGTTGAAAACTACGAACATCGGAATCACCGATAAATGACGCCATGTATATTTCTACGAGTTCTGAGAACTGTAGAAAGAACTGAAGAAAATTAAACTGTCTTTGTTCCAAATATAGAGTTCCATTGCATGAAGTGTTGATTAATGGCATTTAAATCAAAATTCGGTTCAAATGCATTGATAGTGTGCAGGTCTGCTAATTAATTATGCAAATGACCAACTCGATGTCTATAAACAACATCTTTATTAACATAACAAAAGCGACGTCGGTATCTAAAACAAAGCAAGGAAAATTTCGAAACTTGAAACTGAATTATTTCACAACTGCGCATTTATTTTTAGTTATTTTCAACTCGATCTTGTCAGTTCACTTCTCTGTCTGAAGTCTTGGCCGTAGCGCCACAGGGCTCCCCTACGCAGTCTGTAAGACGATTAAATGGAAAAGCTCACTCGAAAAGGCTGGATCTCTGCAAGTTGAAATGCAGGTTTCAGTCTGTCGATGCTAACCGTCTGCTGACGAGATCCCACTTGAATGGTAAAACGCTTCGAAGTTCTAGAAACAACAAGATGAGGTCCAAAGGGAGGAACCGAAGACTTAGTAAGCCTATCCTGTCGAAGAAAAACATGAGAACAATTATTAAGTTCCTTATGCACAAAAACTTTCCTTCTGCAATGTTGCGACGTCGAAATCGGTCTTAAAGACGACATCCGCTGTTGCAAAGATGCAAGGAAATCATTAGTTAATGAAGTTTTATTGACACTAAAAAATTCTCCAGGCAAAGTTATGAGAGTGCCAAACACCATCTCCGCAACTGAACAGTTTAGCTGTTCTTTCACAGATGCACGGATCCCTAATAAGATAGAAGGCAATACCAAGGTCCATCTTTCAGTTGCATGAGCCCAAATCGCAGACTTTAACTGCCAGTGAAGTCTTTCCATTGAACCATTTGCCTGGGGATGGTAAGGGGTTGTATGTACTACCTTCACACCAAGTAATCGAGCAAATTCACGAAATAATCGGCTCTCGAACTGTCTACCTTGATCAGAGGTAAGTCTCTCAGGAATTCCAAATCTAGCTATCCATTTGGCATAGAACTCTAATGCAACCGTCTCAGCTTTAATATCCTTAAGAGGAATGGCTTCAGGCCAACGTGAAAATCTGTCCACACACGTGAGAGCATATGTATAACCACGAGATGGAGGAAGTGGTCCGACCAGATCAATATGAACATGATCGAATCGATGACGTGGAACAGGATACGTTCCAAGAGGACTTACCGTATGGCGTCCGGGCCACCACTTGTACAGATCTGCTAATTAATTATGCAAAGGACTAACTCGATGTCTATAAACAACATCTTAACAACTGTGCATTTATTTTTAGTTACGTTCAACTCGATCTCGTCAGTTCGCTTCTCTGTCTGAAGTCTTGGCCGCAGCTCCACAGATAGCACTACAATTTCAGGGCTATTATTCCAGAAATGATGATACATTGCGTAGCATTCCTTACTTGAGTTGTAACTGCCTTTAGTTTAAGTTTAATAGAAGCGTTTTAGAATTGTCTAATTTATTTTTATTTATTGGCGTTGGTGAACCTGTTATCAAATCTTACGTCATTCAAGTAATCAAACCAACATTTTGAGATTTATACTGGAGTATCATTTATACTAATGTAAACACAGCTTATGAAAAAATAATATTGTCTTAGTTCTTGATTTAAATGCGAATTTTCACAAATAAATTTAATTGTTAATTTTTTTTTAATTTTAGTTGTTACAGCCATACTATTAAATTTAAATCTGATAACTTATTAAACCGCATGATTATTTTAGTTAGAGATAATTGGATTAGACATGAATGCAAGTTTATGTTATTATCACAGCTAAAGATACAAGTTTTCAGTGCTTGAAATATAGCAACTATAACTTTAATCATTTTTTATACTTATGATATAAAATTATCTTCTTCTCAATGCAAAGAAATTTTTATAATAATTTTCCACCAGTCAAAAAATATACTTACAAGTGCTTGTTATGCATGCATGAATAATGTGGCACTATAACAATCAAAACTTTTATGAATTATTTTTACATAATGCCGCTACAGAAAATATTTTAAAAGTACTGCATGTAGTTGGATGATTTTAAATTTTAATGATTATATCTTTTTCAAAATAATTCGAAAGTCAAAATACTTTCCCAATTTGTCTTTTTGTTTGGATTCACTACACAGAATTCTCTCTTTTTTAATTATTTTTAATCAATTGTCTATTGTTATAGCCTAAATTTCTTTTATTAGAGGTTCATTATTGCGTTTAATTAATATACTTATCTTTTAACTTTTTAGGAGAATCTTTTGTAAAATTTCTATAATACGTAGAGATTGTCTCCACTGTATTGTGTCTGAATTATTATTTTCAAAAATCCCTTATAAACCAAGTAAATTATAACAGATGCGATCTATTTACGCAATGTCTTAATATACTAATATCATATTACAAATTATCATTTTTATGGAAGTTTCTTAATCCATTTTGAATTTTTTATATTTTCTTGATATTTTTATCATGCAGTAATCTTCTTTTTTCGGCAATGATTAGTCGAGTGCGTAGCAACATTCAAGAAAAAAAAGTAGCAATAAAGAAAAGGTTAAGAATAATCTTCAAGAATCGCTTATCATTTTTAACAATATAAAGTTAGAAAAGTAGGAGTCTCACGTCAAAATAAATAAAAATAATAAAAAAATAAAAATAAGCAAGGGAAAAAATGGTTCAAAATTTAGCATACCGTAAGAAAATATTTTTGTGCAAAAGGCAACTTGGTTCTAAATATCTTCCCTTTTAATATAATGAGTTCAAAACTTATTTAAAAATTAATTAAAATCTAATCATGCACAATTAATTATTCAGTAATTGTGTATTTCATTCAGAAAATTATTCCTCATGTCTTTCGATATTAAACAATGTTTTAATAATTATTAAAATTAAAAAATGTTAATAATTATAAACATATTACAGTTGGGAAAAACCTTAAGTGGCCGATTTCTCTGAATGTAACGTTGTTATACAAGTGACGGTGGCTGCCTGGTAAATTAAAAGATTTTATTGACACTATATATGGTGAGTGAACTACAAGTGCATATATTTTAATGAATACTGGACTGGAGATTGAGTGACGTCGCCTGGTGAGTTGGAAATACATTTAATTTTATGGAATCTCTAGAGACAATTGCACACTGTTGATTAGAGACTGCTTTAATTATTTTTATGCGATCCTACTTTTCCTGGGCTTATTTTATTTAATGCTAAATTTCTAATTAAATATCTATACTGTAAATAAAGTTTAATGTTATATTTTTCAAATCAATATTTTCTTTCTTTGTGTCGCATTCTGAATGTTAAATTGATTGCATTAATAAAAAATAATTATTAGACAAAGGTCGAACCTAGGATTGCTAATTAGGTTAATTGCATTTAATAAACCTATTTGAATTAAACCTAAATCTAATCATAACAGTGCTCTCTTATACTTTCTGAAAATAAAAATGCATTCAACTTTTATCAAAATTGTTATCTTGCCCCTTGAAGAATGTAAACTTGCCCCGGTACCGGTACAAGACAAAACTTTTGCTTTCTTTATTTTAATGGCAAAATAACTTTGATTATATAAAAATAAAAAAATTATGCATTTAGATAAGGCACGATAAAAGTTCAATCTAATAATATATACAAAAAGTTACCTCAAAAACTGAATCTAGTAAAAATGGTTAACTGTTAACATCGTCAACTTGCCTTGGTCTCCCCTAATGAATCAATAAGTATGGATCAAGTACGGCAATAGGTGATGAAAACAGTTCTTCTTTTCGGAAAATAATAAAAAAATAAAGTTTTGGGTGCAGATTAATTATGAAATCGTTTAGTTTTCCAAGCTTTTTGATTTATGATAGAGAAAAACCATAAAAGCTCCATTTTTTTATTAATTCTGATCAAAGCTGGAATATTTATAAAATTTTGATGCTTAAGTTGAGTCTTTGTAGACTGCAAATTTAAAGACAGCTGTCTTAAGCAAATAAATAACTTCACACAACACTCAACTCGCTTATTGACGTTCTGACAGCTTACATTTCTTTTAATGGTCAAGTGGTAAACTTCCATTGAATTTCCCCAAAACATTTCCATATCAGTAAAGCAAACACAAAGAAGGTGCTCAAACTAATCACTTTTTTATGATGAATTAATATTGAGCCATTGGGGAGGTATTTTAATGAGGGCAACAAATCATTTACCCATTATACGCCTTATCAAAGCACTCGCGAGGTGAGTTCTCCGAATTTTCATTATCTTTTCAAAGCGTTTCTTCTGCGTTTATGTAATGTACGTTCACTAAAAGGCGATGAAGTATGTGCTTTCGCGACAAGATATCACACAGTATTTTTTAAAAAGTCTCTACGGATGGGAATTGTATGATTGACGACCATGTATTTCAGCTTCAGCATTCAAATCATATTTTCGTAGTAACCAAAGATAAATATTAAAACTCATTTGATTAATTCTTAGTTATGAATCTTATCTCTTTCCTAAAAGTCCAATACCCTATTTATTCCTTTTAGTAACCAAAGATAAATATTAGAACTCCTTTGATTAATTCTTAGTTATGAATCTTATCTCTTTCCTAAAAGTCCAATACCCTTGTGGGGTCTCGAGAAGCCGCCAATTCTCACGAGAAAGACTGACCAGACCCCCCAGATAGCTAGCTGGAAGCGATCGGAGAAAAGGAAGCCGGCGTCGTAAAAACCGATTCTGACTACATCACCCGAAGGGTTTGTTGAAACGCCGCGCCGACTAACCGTTGTAAGATCACCCAAGTTGACAAGAAGAAACGCATTACGTTGTGGCTTTTGTCAATAACGATGCGGGAAAAAGAACAAAGATTTGTCATTGGGAAACTGTTTGATTCCCCGCCAAATCACCAAAAACTTTACCTTTCGGCCACGCCTCGGAGGCAGGGTCAAAGGTGTTCTTAAGCTGGAATCCTGGACGGAAGAAGGGGAGATGGAGAGATCGTCGAGAGATCGCTTGGAGACTCGAGATTGAATTCTCGTGATCAAGAATTTGGAAGGCAGCTCTCAGCCTGGGACGCTGTTTTTTGATCGGGCCTCGTCCCGTGAACCGTTAAGCCAACCTTTGGCTGATTAAAGCTCGTAGTGAGCTGGAAAGCAACTGAGGAATTCTTCGGAATTTGTCTCGAAGTGAACGTGAAATACTTCACTGCAATTTACCTTCTTCGGTAATCGATATAACTCTTTAGGGGTTATACGCAAATATTTTGAGCGGTCTAATCCTTCAAAGCACTCTTCCAGCCAACGGACATTGTACTCGCCTTGAGTAGAACTTTTCAATTTACGTATGAGTAGATTCATAACAAATCTGCGATTGAATCCAGATTGACTCAGACTTTGTTTACGCTATCTCGTCCTGAGTTAAGCAAATTGATTTATGTTGATATTAGTTTGTATATTCTTGTATATAATCAATTAATCAAGAATCTTTAATTAAAAAATTTATATCCTGATATTGCTGTGTCTGGTGAAATATTTCATAGTTCAGTATCACTGAGCTAAGACCCTACACCCTATTTATTCCTTTCAGTAACCAAAGATAAATATTAAAACTCCTTTGATTAATTCTTAGTTATGAATCTTATCTCTTTCCTAAAAGTCCAATACCCTATTTATTCCTTTATGGGGGGAATTGACTTTCATCTTTATAAAGATAAATTTTCTTTTAAGAATATTCTTTAAATTAAAAAAAAGCAAATCTCCTTCCATATTTATCTCACCATTATGACTTTTTAATTAAATGTATCATGATGACTAGTCATGCAAAACAGTATTAGAAACTTCTTACTATTCCTCCTTTTCTTATAAGTCATCATGAAATTAAATGCAATTGGTCAAAAAAAAACATTTTATTAATGAATGCTTTAATTTGAATAAACGTCAGCATAAAATATTATGCACGCTATAGGTTAACTGTATTTAAGCCATTAGATTGGTAAACTACTTTATTTGAACATTGAGTAATTTTTTCTGATGAAAATTTTGATATCTGCGTTATGTCTTGATTAATATTCTAAAACAATAAATAAAATGAGGATTAAAAACAGAAAGAGATCACATTCAAAATAAACACTCTTTCACTTAAAAGCAATTAAAACCTAAAAATTACTTAACAAGTGATTTCAGATGCATTGAACAGTAAAAAGCTTAATATGTTTACTCCACTATTTAAAATGGAAGATTCAATAGGAAATATAAAGGGAAATGTAAAAAAATTCGATAAACTTGATTAACAGTAATGAGAAATATAACTGAAGTTATATAAGAAATTTTGTAACATTGTTTAGAGAAAAGAGATATAAGTAAATTAGATTAATATACGTAAACATATTAGTACTTATTTTGTATCCACTAAAATAAAACAAAATGAGGCATTTTTTTTAAAAAAGTAAGTAAATTAAAAATCAGCACTATTAATTTGCAAAGAGGACAAATAGTCGAACAATTTCTGCCATTTTATTTCAAAACCTAAGTTTTAAATCAATTTTTTTAAAAAGTTGGCCTGAGGAAAATCAAATAACTGTTGAAATTAAATTCTTACTACATTAATCTGCTCAAAATTCTCTCTTCTTACTCACTCAATCTGCTAAAATGTATCTTTTTTCTTATTTTTTCCGAGTCATAACGGAAAAAAATTTAATTGATGCATATCTGAATGCTAAATGGTTGAAACTATAATTCGTGTGTCTTCGAAGAATGAGAGTATGAAAGAATAAAGCATTTTAACGCAAAACTAATTGGGAATATCGTCTTTATGTGTTTCATTCTAGTTCAGAACATTTATCAGTATGCTAGTATAATTATTCAATCGAGACCTTTATTAGAATGATCATGTAATTTCATGTCAATAATGTACTAAACAGTGGTCAGAATATCTTGTTCTGCTTATATTGAACTACAAAAACGTGCATTAAACATTCATTAGAATTATTTCGACTTTGAAAATATGGAAATTACTTGTTACCGTAAGAAAGTAATTTTATGTTTATCACTGCAGTCAAATTTAAGTATCAAATGCTTCAAATTAAGCATCATTCTTTCACATTTAAGCATCAATTCCTTCAAAATTAAGTTATATCTCTTTGCACAATAAAGTATCGTCCTTCAAAATTAAGAACGAGTTTCTTCACAATTAAGTAACATTCCTTCAATTTATTCGTGCAAAAGTCATGCAAGTTGATATAAAAATTTAAATTTCTGCATCATTCATTCAAGTTGATGAAATATTCATTTCAGAATATACAATAATCTTCCAAAATAGAGTCAAAATATAAAGCATACAAAAGATATTGATTAAAATAACATTGATATCTTTATGTGCTTATATCTGACTTACTAGCCATAACGTTACATTTCTAATTACACTCCCATGTTTATGCATGCACTGTATAAGTTTGAGTACATATTTCACATAGTTCAATGTAGTTCTAGAAATCAAACGAGCATTTAAGAGATGTAGATATTTTTTAAATATACATTTTTCGCTTCTTAAGTTACTATATACTCAACGGCTAAAAGATAAACAGAAAACTTCATTCTGTTGTTATTTTAGATTTTTAATGTCAGATTAGATTTTCTGGAGAAATACTGACACAAGCCCAATTTAAATTTAAGATACTTGAAAATTTTAAAATCATATTTCCCATAATTATCAAACATTTTGTGAATTACTCCCCGGAATATTCTTGCAAAGATGATATTTAAATCTTACTGCTATTAATTAAGTATAACTAAGTATTTAAACAACCATTTACCATTCTCAGACAAATATATTACTTTTCGAATAGTAAGTACTTAGAGTATTTAGAAAAATGCTTAGAATTATTTAAAAAAGTACTTTATCGCTTCATTGTCATCTTAAATACATTTTAATATCCAAATTCTTATTTTCTAGATAAAAGAACCCTGAGACTCTTTTATCTAGAAAGACTCTTGCACAGAAAATTAACTCAACTTTTCCAAACGCGACAAATCCAATTGCCAGGAATTAAAAATAGAGAGAAATCAATTTCTTCTTTGAAGATCTTAAAGAGTTTTATCTGTTGCCAAATCGGCGAGAGAAAAAAAAGATTAAAACGAATAAAGAACTCGTCGGTCGCTTACCAAGCTAAAGCGGCGATTACTTTTGATAAAATAATTGCTGCCTATCGTCCACCGAAATTACTTTTGCGAAACTCATTCAATGTCTGTTCGTTACATTATCGCCAGCTTGGAGAAGACCTGCACCTCTATCAACGGAATTGTGGTTAACAGCCGCGCGATTCCAGAAGCTTCGAGTATAAATCACTTTTTTCTTCTTGCTTCACAATGCGAGAGTTCTCGAAAAAGTTCAGAGCGAGCTGCTAGCACTTCTGGAACGAATACTTGTTGACGCTGGAAAAGATACTCTCTAAGGCACGATTTGGAGACTAAAAGGATAAATCTTTGCGCGTTGGAATATTTTTGTTTCTACATTCTATTTTGGATGCTGTAGAAGTGAAATGAGTGAATTTCATTTTCCTGTGGTATTTTTATGATTCCATATAAAGCTGTACTCAAAAGTGGGAAGCAATTTTGAAAAGACTTGTACTAAAAGAAAGATATTGATTGTCACGAGTTTTTCATTACTTTTATTAAATCGTGTTTACAGATTTTAAACTTCATTTTTCTCTTTCCGCCTTTGTATTACTTTTTCAGATGTATTTTGAAAACACTTTTTTACGTTTAATTCATATTATTAACGTATTTTTGACCTAAAAAAATGGCATTGTATATTATTAAATGGCCCTTATTTTTACTGATAAAGTAGCATGTCAAATGGTAGGGAAAAGAGTTATAAGTCATACTTTTAACTTAATAATAATTCAGTAAATTTGAAATATGCAAGTATGCAGCTTTTGTAATCATCTAGTTGCAACAAAAGAAAAAAATTTCTAATTGACCAATTTTGTCTTGAGGATTCAAAAAAGGGTACCGTTTTGAAAAGTAATGGTAGGACTATTTCATTAGCATAATTAAATTCCCTGCCTTATTTTGGATACTTTTGCAATTTACGATGTTTTTTTCTATCTCCAACAGGTAAAAAGTTCAACTTTTTTGGAAGACCTTCTATACCATTGCTGTTCTGTTCTTTTATTTTCGAAAGTAAATCGTTTTATAAACTTTATATTAAATTGAGCTCCTCTTCAAATATTAAAACATTTTATGTTTTGCGCCTACAATCACTTTTCTTCTGTTTAAAAGAAAATAAATACTTCGTTGATAATTTTTAAAAATTTTGAAACAAAATGAAATGAGCTGTAGTCGAAATTGTATTCAATAGCTCGCAAACTTTCTTCATTTAATATTTTGAACGTAATAGTATTGTTAATATTCAAAAGTTATGAAGTAAATTCTATAACCAAACTGCCTTTATGGTTTTTGAATTGATTTTTCGACAAAAGTTAATTTTAAATTAGACAACTTGTAAAAATGTAAACTAAAAAAAGACATTTTACTTTGGAAATTTTCATCAAAAATTATGGATTCATTATTATTTATTAATTATTGATTATTTTTATTATTATTAAATATGGGTTAATTTTTTAAACTTCAAAGCTAATGGTTGAATTAAAATTTGCAAAAAACACTTTCTGATTCGTCTTTATAAAAAAAGTATTATTTGCCACTGTTCAGAAATTCTTTTTCTTTCTTCCTATATTTTTTAGCTTGCATTCGCGAAGTTTTCTGATTTATTTGTTGCTATTTTCAGCTTCCTCTGGTAAATATATAAAATAACAAGATTTATAAGTTGGCGTTTCCTTCATTAGCAAGAAAAGGAAAACATTGTTTAGTAAGAATCTGCTTCGAAGTGCTGTAGATTTCTACGTCGCATCGATTCAAACAACCAGAAGTCTCCATAACCTGAGTTAGTAGCAGATAAGAACAGCTGTTCTGGATACTTTGGCTCGTTACTAATGAAATAAGGTTGGTTTGCTGTAGCTAAAATGCAGCAAGGGCATGCGCTGGGTTCAAAGGACTGCATCAACGATACTTCTTTGATCTGTTTCCAACCACATTTTTTTATTACTTGTTTCTCCTTTCTTTCATATTTCTGGATTACTATAAAATAAGTACTTTTTCTATGTCTTGGGTATAAAGTTTAAATGCCTAGTTCTGTCATTTTAAATTTCTTTATGTATTTTATTAAAATATAAAAAAATAATATTTATCATATATTTAATAAAATAGTTAATAATATAGATGATAAATATTAATAAAGTATATATTTATTAAAATATAAAAAATAGTAGTTAACAAATTGAAGTACGCTTTTTTACATGCTTTTTCATAAAATGTAATCTTGAAATTTTTTTCTATTTCTTAAGATGTAATATTGACAGCAAATTTTTTTTCCTTAGTATATCTTTTTTCCTACTAGCACAAATACCATGAATAAATATTCAATATCTTATAAATATTTTCTTTGCTTCATTATGCTCAAAAAAGTCTAAGGGTTTTCTTTTTGATAATTACACATTTTTGTTATATCAGTCAAAAACTATTTATCTACATCATCCACGCATAATAAAAATATTCTCTCTTACTCATTCTATATTGCATCAACCTCGAACTTTTTAAACTAATGAGCTTTCTTTAATTGGTTCGGTCTTTTACATAAGAAACAAAAACTTAGATTACATAGACAATATAAAAAGAGCTAGTGTTTTCATGATGAGAGTACCTAATTTTCTCCTGGTATAAGTTTCGTATATTTTTACTTCATTTTGTAATAATAGCTGAAATACCATATTTTTACATGAAGAGCGACTTTATTGGAAGTTAAAAATTATGATGCCCTAAAGAAAAATTCGTTTTCAAATTTATGTAATTTCTATTTTAAATTCTCCTGACCTATTTGAACTTAAATTCTTCTTCTAGCTTATAAGTAATTTTCCTTTTAGCAAAAGCATCTCTTTATAAAAATATATTTCTTTCATCTTTCTACTCAGGACAATATACCGTATTAACAAAAACTCAAACTGCGGAAAATATACTCATTTTTTACTTCCTAGTAAACGAATTATGCAAAGAGAAAATATTGTAATCATCAAAAAATTCAACCTCGAGATTTTTATCAGTCTCCATGTTTCAGAAAACCCAGAGTCCAAAAGAAAAATATTTTTGGAATTATGTTTGTTTGTGAGCAAGAAAACTCCAAAACGCAACAAGCTAGATGGATGAAATTTGGTGTGCGATCTTAATACTCAAATTGTTGCATCAAATTTGGTTGAAATCCGAGTGAGGGAAGTTCCATCTGTCTGTCTGTCTGTCCCTGTGAATATGAATAGGGTAACTCAAAAATGACACATGCTAGAACGATATTACATGGTCTTATGACCAGCAGTGGCATGTGGTTTTATGACCAGCATTGGTATATGGTCTTATAAATAGCCAGCAGTGGCATCATGGTTTATGACCAGCAGTAGCATGTGAGTTGACCAGCAGTGGCGTAATGGTTTTTATGACCAGCAGCTGGCGCCGCCGTTTATGAAAACCAGCATTGGCATATGGTCGCGCAGCAGTGGCATATGGTGCCGCCGACCAGCAGTGGCATATGGTTTTTATGACCAGCGACAGCATATGGTTTTATGACCAGCATTGGCGTTTTATGACCAGCAATTGTATGGTTTTTTACTGACCAACATTAGCGCTATGGTTTATGACCAGCATTGGCACTATGGTCGCCGCGACCAGCAGTGGCATATGGTTTTATGACCAGCATTGGCATATGGTTTTATAGGCAAAACATTGACATATGGTTTCGCGACCAGTAGTGGCGCATAGTTTACTTAATAGCGACGCATATGGTTTTATGACCAAAACGTGGTATATGGTTTTATGACCCAACGTTGGGTATATGGTTTTGCTGACCAGGCACTGGCATATGGTTCGCCAGCATTGGCATATGGTTTTATGACCAGCACTGGCATATGGTTTCATGACCAGCACTGGCATATGGTTTCATGACCAGCATTGTAAATGTGTATCAAATTTTGGATAAAATCCGTGAACGGATTGTTGATACTGATAGATCTGTCTATTCGTGTACAAATTAGACTTTAATAATAAAACGGAAATGGTATTTGGCATGTGAGATGTTGTCACCAAAAGAGCTAATGAACCTGTTTTCTGTTTCGGTAAAATTTGGTCAAAAGACGATCCAAATGCATACTCGCGCTTTCTTTCACTGTGCTATGAAACTCAAAACGCGCCATATTGTGTATGTATACGAGAAGGTCCCACTGGCTCTGGTGCTTTATTCGTTATATGTATATGATTAATCTGAAAGAATTATAATCCTTTTCTTCATTTTACTGAATTCGGTTGTGTTGAATTTCACAAAAGCAACTGGGATGAGAGGAACATTCTTTCCAATGCAAAATACTGTTTTATGTATAAAATGTGAATTAAATACGAAAACATATTCCAGCAACTGCCGTAAAGATTCCTTGAAAGTAATCTCCCCAAAGCACCCAAGGGGCAACAAAAGTGAAGATGTATCAAGAACTTTAACTTCAATATTTTCTTTTCAGAATCTTTAAAATGAGTTTGAATAAAAGCCTTCTTAAAACCGAAACCAGTGTAAGATAATCCAATTTCAATGAATACTTCAAGTGATTCCACTCAGTTTTGGCTTAGGAATTATTAAATGATGCTCAACAATGAACTTGTGTTTCGAAATAAACCTCTCCTTTTTATATGTACTCTTCAATCGATTTAATTTAACCGCATTCCTTAAAATATTTAAGAGAATCGATATTTCCTGCGAGGTTGCTAACTTTTAAAACTAATATCTTGTTGCCAACTTTGGAATATACGGTTCAAAAGGTATCTGTTTCTTATTCTCATCTTGGTTATAAATGCCAGTTTGAAATCTACCATTTGCAATTTTCAGACGTCAAGGAAACAGTGCTGTTACAAACAGCATCAATGGTGCCAAAATGCGTAATCAGAATTCAAAGAAAACCCATTATGGACTAGAGAATCATATGCAACAACATTAGATCGAATATTTTGCAAACAATTTCGAGAAATACTTAAACGTCGTGAATTACCGAAACCATGCTTGGCGAACAATTGAGCAGGCTGGAAAGGTTAACTTTCACGGAACAAGTTGATATTGTGTGTTGTCTCTTAGAGTCAATTTGTCATTTTAGCAACGATTTCGAAACTAAACCAATTTGTCTTTGCCAGAGTCTAGACCTGCATGTACCAGCACGAGTCGATGACCGTGCTATAACAAGTCAAACAGATCAAGAAATACCACTTAGCTGCGAAAAGACGAGGTTGTGAGACCAGACGCGTTGAGCAATGCAAAATCTCGCCTTCATCTGTGGTTTGCACCAGGCATTGTCTGTTTGCTTTCTATCCTTTGGAAGACATCAATGGGACCAAAAATGGGTGGTTGCATCACTTGATTGGAGCAACAAAGTGTGACTTACAAGTTCATACTTTACTGGGGCTTAGTAATCAACTAAGAAAAATTAGAATACAAATTTAAAATCTTAAACTTAGAAGCTTTCAAGCAGAACGTAAAAAAACAAAATTACAGTACCATTTATAAACAACAAAATTAGAAAAAATTCGGTAAATGTATGTTTTAGTAGCGCATTTGCAGCAGCAGAAACAAGAAACGACATAATAGATATCAAGATCAATACAAAGACAGCCATAAAAAATAAATAAACTCAGAGGAATTTGAATAAAACAAAACACACAAAGATCCATTAGACCACTTTTCAAGAGGTAGAGACAGCCTTCGAAATGGAATCAAAAAAATGATAATTGGGAGGGTACGCCGGTGGAGAAACTAGCATTACATACATATAACTTTTCTTCCTTCCCGAAATTTCCCAAACAAGGAACAAGGGATCAGCACATGAAAAGTATGTTTTCAAAATTCACAAAAACACACCCACACATCAAAATTCAGCAGTTCAAAATTCACAATGTCTTCACATGTATTCGAAATTCCTGTTTAAGAGCATCATTCTGTTGCTGCCAGGAGAATACGTTGCGAAATTAATTCCACAGGCTTGAAAGGATGAAAAATCCAGGGCAATTAGACTTATAGTTTTGCACAAGGTAAAGTACAAGGGGTAGAATGTAAAGTCTTTTTGAAAGTTATCGTGTTCATATTCACGCAGACAGGACATGCTACTACTTTAGTTACCGTTTTAAAATCTGTTACAAAACCTAATTTCTACCTTAAAGACTGTATAGTAGAATTTCATTTTGTCTGGCAAGAGTTCCATTTTGAACTATCGTGTTTCAAACAAATAGACATAATTCAAAAAAATTTGATGATTCGAGATGCTTTGTTTTCGTATGCTTTCGTATATGAAAAAAGAGATGGAAATTGAAAATAGTTATTTAGCTCAATTGTTTTTTATCTTACTGTTGATGCTGAGTCTTTTTTTTTTTCCTGTTTGATGATCTTACTTTGGTTGCGTGGTTTGGTTTGGTTGTTGGCTATGCAAGGAAAATACCATAAAATAAATGTATTTAAAAAATCCCTTCCTCAGTTATAACTTTTGTTATTTGAAAAAAAAGGGCTGTAATCAAATTACGGATGTTTTTTAGAAAAAAGCAAGGCGTTAAGCTTAATAATCTTTTAACTGGAATCATTTAAATATGTGGGGAAAACAATTTTTCTTTATCATGAGGGAAGTTACATAATGGAACGAATAAAATATTAGTAATGCTCCATTTCTTTTCTAGAAAAAATGTCTATTTTATGACATCTTGATGAAATGAAATTAAGATATAAGGACCAAAGTATAGGCTTATAAATGTATTGAGTTTTTTATTTTTCAAAAATCATTAAAAAAATTACATTAATCCCTAAGTTTCATGAGGTATATTTCTAATTGACTCGAAAAAGGTTAATCTTTTCAAAAAGAGTGTATTTATAATAAAAATGCATATTAACCTGTATTAGTTTTCTAGAAGTTATAAAATACATGAAGGAAAAATCTTATAATTATGTTAACTTTGTCTTTAGCAAGAGAAAACTCAGAATTTTCTTTCTTCAAGAAAATTTTTGTATTTACATTTATTTATTGCAGAAACATTAATGTTTTTCTAGAACGTGTTTTTGTGCATTGGCACTTTTTGCCTCTATTCAAATTTTCTTTAAATAAAAAAATCAATAAAATAATTTTTTAAAGCACACTTTTATTGGTTTAATAAATATAATTTTTATTTTAATTATTTCTACTTTTAAGTGGGGTTTTAAATCATTATTATAAATGTCTCTTAACATTTATGCCTATCTCCAGTTTTTAATTTTCAGGAAGAAGAAGACTGAGTTTTCGCAATCAGTAACGACCTTTCTGATATTTTTTAATATATGGAGCATGGAGTCTGACTTGTAGTGCCTATATAAGAAAAAATTCAGAAATATTCGATACTGTTTAAAAAACTCAATTCCTCTTCTCTAATGAGAGATAAGGATACTTGTTGAAAATGGTGGGAAATCACAGAAATCAATTTATTTCTCAGGTACCATTTTCAGCGGCTTTGACATGAGCAAACCAGCAGGGTGAGCCTCCCCCAAGTGCTGAATAACACCCGGGTGGGGTGGAAAAAATACACAGGCACTTTTAAAACCGTGCGGTATTACTGGGTGCTGAAACGTGCATTCCTAAGATTGGGAGAAACATAGCTCCAGCTTTCTGGTTTTTTTTTAGAAGAATGGTCAGAAAAAAACGAATGGTAATTCCAACGCCTTTTCTGATTTAAACGAAAATTCAGGAACAAATTTACAATTAGGGTTTCAAGACTACAAACGAAATTTCATTTATCTAAGTATTTTTAAGAGTTGTAGGTTGAAAAGGTAATGAATTATACAGACAGACAGACGGTCAACCCCTTTGAAGGATTTGACAAAGGCTTTATACAAGTTACCATTTCTGATGAAAAAAAACTGTGGCCGCCAATTTTTATCCATCAACTATTAAGCATAAGACCCACTGAGTTCACCCAAGGGCGAGGACAGACAGACAGAACTTTGACGCACATTGAAATTTTGCAAGGAAACACAAGTGTGTCAAGATGCAAATTCATCCCTGGCTCCTAATGGTTTCAAGTGTCACTGTTCGCAGAAGAGACACACCTGAATGGAACGCAATTCTAAGTTGTGGCACTTTCCGGACTGGGGGAGGTCTGAAGCGGAGATTCATCAAAATCCTCAAGTTCGAATTTTCGACGATTACAATACTTTTCTCTTTGTATGCAGTAAAAAACAGTATTAATCAGCTAGCCTGACAATTACGCTCAGAAAATATTAAAATAATGTATTGTCATGTAGAATACATAACTGCACAAGAGTACAAATCTCACATCAGGAAAAGAGCGAAAGACCAATTACAATATCCATCGTTAAGTATGGAAACAAAGTCAAGTCAAATAAAGGCACATCCATTTTATAATATAATTTCTTTTGTCGTTTTATGAATTTCACTTTTCACACTTTGTTAACTTATGATCTCATGCTTGTAAAATGGAGGTACTGTAATAGATTTTCTCACTTCCTGATTGCTAAAATTTTGAAATTTTTTTACACTTGAATTCTCGATGACATTACACTATTTTATTTTCCAAAATTTAATTATCAGTATCGATTAATTCGATAAATTTTTTTATCTGATGACGCCAGCTGGTAGTAATTGAAAATCTCAAAAGGTCCATGTAATATTTATAATAATGAATTATAAACTAAAAAAAAACAGAAAATAATTAAAAAACTAAAAATATC